>CAUYLG010029714.1:0-34334 GCA_963573385.1 Cacajao melanocephalus | reverse complement strand
GCCGGGCTAATTTTTTATTGTGTGTTGAGTTGGGATTTATAGATGTTGGCCTTGCTTGTGTGAAACTCATTCCGTTAGGTGATCTGAGCTCCTCTGCGTACGTCAGAGCATGTTTTACTGGGTGAGCCACTGCGCATGGCTGAGCCACTGCGCATGGCTGATTGCTGCACATTTTTTACAAGCAAACCTTTAATTTTTAGGATTTCTTTTAAAATTAAATTCCATTTATTTTCCCTCATGTTGAAAGACTATTAGGATAACAAAAAGCTATGGAAATTGGCGTGTCTCTTATGTGCTTTTTAAGGAAAACATTTCTCCTTGGCATTATACTCATTAGCCAAACATTTTATAATAGAGAACCACTACTACTGTGAGTCCTTGTGTGAAAAGCTAGTGCAAATGGCCCAGTTTGATTTTTTTTTCTAACTAGTATTTTTATCTTGAATCTGGCATTGCCACAAGCTCTAAAAAAGATTATCAAGTAAGGACAAAAATAATTCTACCTTGGAATCTTTGCTCTACTGTTTTCTATAAGGTATCCCAAGAGACAGGTCTCCACAAATTAAGAAGTGACCATTGCGTCAGTTCTCCTGAAATAGATCTGTAGATCCAATTCAGTATCAATGGAAATCTTAAAAAGCTTTCTCTAGAAAGTAACAAATTGATTCTAATTTTTTAAAAAGGAAGATCACTTAGAGAGCTCATACTAATTCAAAGCTATTATATATTCTTCAAGACAGTGTGGTAATGGTTTAAAAATATACAAATATATTGATGGCACAGGATAGAAAGTCCAGAAAAGTAGACTCATATACATACAATTAGTCTTTTTTTTTTTAATCCTTTTAACAAAAGTGCCAAAGCAATTCAGTGGGAAAAGTCTTCAGAAACTTGTGCTGAAACAACTGGATGATCTGCATAGGAAAAAAAAAAAGCCACGAACCTAACTTAGCTGACACCATACACAAAAGCGTTGATTTTAGATGGATCCTGTACCTAGACATAAATGCTGAATCTCTGACACTTTTAAGAGAAAACATAGGGAAATATAATCTTTATTATCTTGTGACAGGCAAAGATTTCTTCTAGAGGGTCACAAAAAGTAATAAAAGGGAAAAAACTGATAAACTGGACTTCATCAAAATTAATCTTTTTGCTCATCAAAGAAACCATTAAGAAAATGGGCAAACCACAGACTAGGACAAAATAAAATATCCTCATTACATATATCCATAAAGAACTTACTTCCAGAATATACTTTTTAAAAAATCGCCCACAAATCACTAGTAAAAGGCAAATGACCCAGTGAAAAATAATGGGCATATGCTGCTGTAATGTCAAAAAAAAGGGGCAGGTGGGCAAAAGATGTCAATAAGCGCTTTACAAAAGGAGTTATGTGAATGCCCTCTTAACATCAGACTAATGCAGATTGAAACTACATGAAACACTCGTTCTTCCAGAACTGCTCAATTTAAAAGTCTGACAACATCAAATGTTAACAAGGATGTGAAGCAGCCAGATTCATAAAGTGTTGGTGGCACTGTAAAATGGTACCACCACTTTGGAAAACTGGCAGTTTTTAAAGTTAAATGTGTATCTCTTCTATTAGTCAGCATTCCACTCCTAAGTATTAAATATTTTCCAAAAGAAATAAAATTATGTCTACAAAGCCTTATATTAGAATTTACTGTGCTCTTATTCATTGCAGCATTGTTTTATTCATTACACATCATTTTTTTTTTTAATAGTAAAAGACTGAAAGCAGCCTCGATGTCCCATTAATAGAAGACCATTTGATTTATAGTCATTGCAATACTATCTAGCTGTAGAACAATGAGAAAGTGAGAAAGGGTTTTTTTTTTTGAGACAGAGTCTCACTCTGTCGCCCAGACTGGAGTGCAGTGAGAAAGGTGTTTATGTATTGCTGTGCTTCTGAAATGTATTATTATCAAATGTAAAAAGCAGGAAACAGTCCAGTATACAAATATATTTTTAAAATGTGTATGGATGTATATCAAATATCTCTAAAGGTATATTAAAAAAAAAGTTTACTGTCAGTTGTCCCGGAGAAGGGTAAGATAAAGAAGATAAAGGGTCAGGTAAAAAAAGAGGAACTTTCCACAGTATACCCTTTTGTACCTTTTGAATTTTCTATCATATGAAAGCGATGATATACAGAATATCTATATTTATATATATTTTTAAATTCTATGCTTAAAAATGCAGATTACAGATCAGAGAAATCAAAAATATAAGAAGGTGCAGCATTCTGAGCAGAGAGGTCTAAAATTGCTGATAAGAACACTTTGAATAATATGAACCTGATGTGCCCAACTGATTTATGGGATAATGTAAAACTTCCCAAATACTAAATAGGCTACATCAGAATCAGCTGGGGAGCTTTGTCAAAATACCTGGCCTCTAGTTCTGAGATTTTATTATTGTTCAATAATCCAGTGCTAGGGCATGAACATTTTGTGTTCATTTTTATTTTTTTTTTTTAACTTTTATTTTAGGCTTAGGGGTACACATGAAGGTTTGTTACATAGGTAAACATGTATCACAGGGGTTTGTTGTACATATTATTTCATCACCCAGTTATGAAACCCAGTACTTTTCTGCTCCTTTTCCTCCTCTCATCCTCCCTTCTCAAGTAGACTCCAGTGTCTGTTATTTCCTTCTTTGTGTTCATATGTTCCTATCATTACCTCCCACTTCTAAGTAAGAACATGCAGTTGTTGATTTTCTGTTTCCGCATTAGTTTGCTAAGGATAATTACCTCCATCTCCAATGGTTTGTATTTAAAAGCTTCCAAGTGACTCCTGGCTAGCCAGATGTGGAAACAGCTGAACTAAAGCAAGACATCCTTACGAGCTTCCATTTGTTCCATGTTTTGGTCTTTTCTGGTTGAAGTTGTTTAGGAAGTACTGTGTTTGAGCTTTCTTTATGCATTCAGAAAACATTGGTCACCTATTTTATATATTATATGCCTGTTACATATGAGGTTTTTGATATATTGACCACAAGAATTTCACTTAGATGTGCTCTTAGAGTTGTGGGTAACTTTGTCTTTAATGAGAAATCTGGAACCTAGATGATGAATTTTTCCTTTGAATTAACTGAATGTTTTCTCTTCCTTACAGATTTCAGAACTTATATTTCCACCTCTTCCAATGTGGCACCCTTTGCCCAGAAAAAAACCAGGAATGTATCGAGGGAATGGCCATCAGAATCACTACCCTCCTCCTGTTCCATTTGGTTATCCAAATCAGGGAAGGAAAAATAAACCATATCGCCCAATTCCAGTGACATGGGTACCTCCCCCTGGAATGCATTGTGACCGGAATCACTGGATTAATCCTCACATGTTAGCACCTCACTAGCTTCTTTTTTGATTGTGTTGGTGTCATGTTGAGAAAAAGGTAGAATAAACCTTACTACACATTCAGAGTTAAAAGTTCATACTAATAGTAGTGAAGTTAGATGGACCAAACCATCAAACTTATTTTTATAGAAGTTATTGAGAATAATCTTTCTTAAAAAAATATATGCACTTTAGATATATTGATATAGTTTGAGAAACTTTATTAAAGTTAGTCAAGTGCCTAAGTTTTTAATATTGGACTTGAGTATTTATATATTGTGCATCAACTCTGTTGGATACGAGAACACTGTAGAAGTGGACGATCTGTTCTAGCACCTTTGAGCATTTACTTTATGGAGCGTATGTAAGTTATTTATACACAAGGAAATCTATTTTATGTCGTTTAAAAGAATTGTGTGAAATCATGTAGTTGCAAATAAAAAGTAGTTTGAGGCATGACAATGCATGTTTCTGTTGTGTGCATAAAAAAGAGAACGGGTTATTTCCCTTCAGTGTATTTAACTAAATAGCAAAAACAACGTAAGAATTTCAAAATTTCCTTTGAAAAAATCAACTGTTTATTAATCATACTTTCCCTAAAATACCACATATCAAAATATGCATATGAAAAGTTAAAAAATTGTTAGTGGTAGCTATTGAAAATACAATAAAACATCTCTTAACTCTCAGTGTCACTATACATAGGGTTTTTTTAACCAAGAATTTGGTTGATAGGACATCTGACTTACATGTCTAATGCCATTGCATAAAGTAGATGTGTTCTTACAGCTGCTCAAATCTCTGTGCCTTGTGTTTTTAAAAAAAAAAAAAATTAAGTCTTTACTAGAGGCCTAAAAGTCAAATAGTACAGTACTTCAGATTCTTCAGTAGTCCTTCATATTTATACAACTGTAATTCCATCAGTCTTGTAAGGGTGCTTGAACTACAAAAAGAAAAAAAGATAAGAGTTTTGTTTTCTTTCCAAACGTAAATTTTAAAAAACTAAGATCAGCAATACTTTTCCATCATCCCCATATTTAAATTTACAGTTTGACTTACCAGAAAAATCACGACTTGCTAATAAATCATTGGATGGCCATGGCTATTCCACAAATTATTATTTTTTAGGAAGATAAATTCTATTGAAGTACAAAACTGCACAAATCATAAAGGTATAGCTCAATAGTATACCTTTGTAAAGTCAGTTTTTTAAAGTGTTTACAACTTCAGAAAATCATTTTTAAACCTTAAAGACTTCTTTTTAATATTGTACTCTTTGACTGTTAAGCTATACATTTTTTTCCTGAAATCTATAGTGACTGCCTATTCAAACTTGAGCATGTTTATTCATGTTACAAGGGAGATGCATTTTATCAAGTTAATTTTTTTTTAACCAAAGTTATTAAAAGAGAAAGGAAAAGAAATTGCTTTCAGAGTCATCACACTGCTTCCTTATGGATCCTTGAGAGTTTTGTGGTGATAATGACAGATCTGTAGGTGATTGGTGTAAAGTTGGAAAGTTTTGAGTATTTTTATCATGAAGTTAGCAGATAGCATTTTTTATTGTTTTGCTTATAAGTAAATCGGTCCTTATCTGCAAGTTTCTTACCTGTGTATTCAAACATGGATGGAAAATATTCAAAATAAAAGTAAACAAAATACAAATTTTAAAATATAACTATTTACATAACATTTACATTGCATTAGGTATCATAATCTAGATTTAAAGGATGTGCATAGGCTTTATACAAATATAAGGCCATTTTATATAAGGCACTTGAGCATCTGAGGATTTTGGTATCCAAGAAGATCCTGGAACCAGTCTTCCAAGGATACTGAGGGGTGACTCTATATAGGCTTGTTGGGAAAATCAGGAGCATAATAGTGTCAAGGGAGTGTTATTTTTGGCATGTACTTAGTAACCAGAACATTCCACACTACTACAAAATCATCATTACTTCTGACAACTAAATGGCAGGGCCTGTTGGGGAAACTACCAGTTTTGAATTTGACTGCATACAGGTAGATGTACTACTACTTGTAGAAGATTCTACCAGTGTTTCAACTACCCATCCTCTACCTTGTTCTGAAACGTATTTAGAGCAAAAGAACGCTCTTATATGGCTTTTCCAATCCATTGCTAATGAAATAAAACTGTCACTCAGCAACTGGATATTAAATTCTAGCAAGTAGGGGTACAAGCAAGTAGGGGTACAAAAGTTTGCCAAACCCTTTTTTAGTGGTAATTATGACTAGGCGCTTTGCCTCTTAAGTTTGCTGTAGACAACTCAAGATGGCTCTTACGACAAAACATGGCTACATAATTTCAGCTTGAAAGCCTTATCAGGCTATTTCAAGCAGGAATGGTTTGTCATTGAACAATAAAGATAATTTGTTTAAATTTTCCATTTTATATTTGTAGGCATAACTGCAAAACTCTATAGATTACACTTGGACATGGATGTTTGAAAAAAAACTTTTTTTTGGTAAGTTCTATCACATTAATACCAAAGTGCTTATTTCTGTTTTTTAGTATAATACTTAACTCAAAAGTATTTAACTTTTTTGTAACCTTCTGTGGTTCCAAGCTGAGACAATAAAGCATTTATGTTGACTTTCACTCAGCTATGTCAATTTGGCGATTTAACACAGTGTACAACATTAGTAAACCTTGTGCCAAATTTCTCCATATAGTCTGGAATCTGTACTCCAGTGGGTGAAGCAATAACATTGTGAGGCTCTTAGGGAAACAACAATATCCCTGCATTGCATATGGCACCATATGGCATTGACTGATCATACTGGGAAGTTGTCACACAAGCACTAGTTAGAAGGAAGGCTCATGCAATTCTTCTACAATATGTACACTTTGCTGTACGCGGTGGCTCACGCCTGTAATCCCAACACTTTGGGAGGCTGAGGCAGGCAGATCACCTGAGGTCAGGAGTTCTAAGACCAGCCTGACCAACATAGACAAACCCCATCTCTACTAAAAATACAAAAAAATAAGCCAGGCATGGTGGCGCATGCATGTAATCTCAGCTACTCAGGAGAATTGCTTGAACCCAGCGGGCGGAGGTTGTGGTGAGCCGAGATCGTGCTATTGCACTCCAGCCTGGGCAAGAAGAGTGACAGTCCATCTCAAAAAACAAATTTTAAAATATATGTACACTTTATTCATTGCAGAAACCACCCACTTCCAAATTTAATAGGCCATCTTCCACATTCCATTGTTCTTTCACATATAATTTTAAGGATAACATAAGGACAAAGTGGAAGCATGTTTAATCATTAACAAAAACAAATTCACCATTAAGACTTGTAGCAGATACATCACTGCAATTAGGGTGGTTTGGTGTTTATTCTGTAAAGCACACAATCAGCACAAATAAAAGTACTGAATTTGTTTCTCCTATCAAAAAATGCCTAGCTACAAAAATAACTTCCATAAAAGTTAAGAAACATAATCATGGTCCCTGGTGGTCTAGTGGTTAGGAAAAAAAAAAAAAAATCATAATCATGGAAGACTTTGTGCTTAAATTTCATAGGACTTAAAAATACTAATTATGATTTAGACTAAAAAACATGTATATACATATATAAAAAGTATAAAATATAAATATATAGGGAATATGGGTAAAACATTTCTATCTAGACTAGAGGTTTAATAGGTCATTTCTGTATAGATATTAGCATTTTGACCAGTAAATATATGATCACTAAGTACAAATTGAAACATTTTGGCAATCAAACTTAATAATGTCCAATATTGGTGACGGTGTTGGGGGAAGCAGTCTCTTATAATGTTAATAGAGGTTTAAAGAGGGCAGGGCCAGGTGCAGTGGCTCACACCTGTAATCCCAGCATTTGGGAGGCTGAGGAGGGTGGATCGTGAGGTCGGTAGTTGGAGACCAGCCTGGCCAACATGGTGAAACCCTGTCTCTACTAAAAAAAAAAAAAATTCAAAAATTAGCCAGGGGTGGTGATGGGCACCTGTAATCCCAGCTACTTGGGAGGGTGAGGCAGGAGAATCGCTTGAACCCAGGAGGCAAAGGTTGTAGTGAGCTGAGATCACTCCATTGTACTCTGGCCTGGGCAACAAGAGTGAAACTCAGTTAAAAAAAAAAAAAAAAAAAAGCTGGGTGCAGTGGCTCATACCTGTAACCCCAGCACTTTGGGAGGCTGAGGCGGGCGGATCACCTGAGGTCGGGAGTTCGAGACCAGCCTGACCAACATGGAGAAACCCTGTCTCAAAAAAAAAAAATTCCAAATATATTAAAGAAATCATGTAAGTTATGAGACTATAGAAGTACTGAGAGGAGGCTGACTCATACCTGTAATCCCAGCACTTTGGAGGCCGAGGTAGGAGAAATGCTTGAGGCTAGAAGCTTGAGACCACCTTAGGCAACAAAGCAAGACCCCATCTCTACCAAAAATAGAAATAAAATAACTGAGAAAAATATGGAAGGATATATATAAATACATCAACGTTAGCTTTGGGAAATGTTCCCCACAATTGGAACACAGGTCATTTAGAATGTGGAAAAAATTTAAAATTTTCACAAAATGTGTAAAAGAAAATGAATTGTCACTATATACAAAAAGCATCTGTATATAATTAAAGTAAATAATTTAGTGGAACAAAATCAATAAAGAAATACAAATGGCTAAAAACATTAAATGATGTGATAATGACACATTAATGATGATAATGACACATAATGATGGGAACTATAAATTGAGACCATATTTAGAGCAGATGAAAAGGAGTAAATCATCTATAAAATTATTGGCCACAAGAGGGCATCAGATTTCCTTTTCCAACTTCAAAGCTAAAGGTTATATTTGCAAATAATAATCTAGCTTCTACATAAAAGTGTTAGCCGTTTTAGCTTAAGTCTTTCCTATGAGTCTACATGCAGAAATTGTCACTGGTAATGGAGAATTTTAATAAACGATGTCATAGTTATACAAAACAAACATTTATTATAATTATTTTTCTGTTAATAAAAGTAGTATTGTTCATTTAAGAAAAGAAATAATGGGCCGGGCGCGGTGGCTCACGCCTGTAATCCTAGCACTTTGGGAGGCCAAGGTGGGTGGATCACCTGAGGTCAGGAGTTCAAGACCAGCCTGGCCATCATGGTGAAACCCCATCTTTAAAAAAAAAAAGAAAAGAAAAGAAATAATGGCCAGGCACGGTGGCTCATGCCTGGAATTCCAGCACTTTGGGAGGCCGAGGTGGGTGGATCACAAGGTCAAGAGATTGAGACCATCCTGGCCAACATGGTGAAACTTCATCTCTACCAAAAATACAAAAACTAGCCGGGCATGGTGGTGCCCGCCTGTAGTCCCAGCTACTCGAGAGGCTGAGGCAGGAGAATTACTTGAACCCAGGAGGAAGAGGTTGCAGTGAGCTGAGATTGCGCCACTGCACTCCAAGCTGTTGAAAAAGTGAGACTGTGTCTCAAAAAAGAAGAAATAAATACCTAAAAGCACAAAGACAGATAATCAAAATCACCTATCATCCCATCAGAGATAGTCACTGTTAATATTTTAATGCATGAGGGAGCTTTTACTTTATATACTCCTATACTGTTATGTTATGATATGACATATATTCATTTTATTGCCACACAATTCGAAACCATGGAATGTTTTCTTATGTAATTAATTTTTCACCTAAAACATGATTTTTTATAATTTCATGGTATTCATATGTATGTGCCATAATTAACAAATCTTTATTACTAGATTTTAAGCTACAGATCTCTTTCAGAAATGTCTTTTCAATCATATATCTCCATGCATACCAATGTCGGTGGTGTTGGAATAGACAAGTTAATCTCAGAACTTCCAACTTTGTGAATTCACACATAAAAAATATAGACAATACATTTTTCAGAGTCAATTTAATAAAGCCATAAAATTCTCTTTCTTCAGGTCCAAAAAGAAAAAAAAGGAAAAAAAAAAAGCCATAAAATTAGAAGGAAAATAGCCAGTGTGATTTTGTTTTACTAAACTTGATGGAAAAAGCAAGCATTGCTTTTGCATCTTACACATCATCCATCAACCACTTCTAAAGAAGTGATAACATATACTGATTGAAAATGAAAATGTGTTTAACATTTTTGAACTTTGTCTAAAGTGTCTGCAACATGAAAATATAAAGTCAATTTTGTTATTCAAGTTTTTTGTTTTTTTTTTTTTGAGATGTTGTCTCACTCTGTCACCCCCGCTGGAGGGCAGTGATATGATCTCGGCTCACTGCAACCTCTGCCTCCTGGGTTTAAGTGATTCTCCTACACCTCAGCCTCCCAAGTAGCTGGGATTACAGGCTCCTGCTGTGGGTCAAGATGGCTGGGGCAGACCTATGTTAATTCTAGCTAAATAATTATAAACTTGATTGGCTCACAGTGCACAGAAGTTTATACACCGAACTAAACTATATTATTGGTGGAGTTAATTAGAAATCAAAATGGGGACAGGAGGCCTAAGGTAAAGACCATCCGAGAGCTCAGTAACACCAGGGAACACCTTGGGGTGGTTGCAGAGCAGGAGATACTGCTCAGTCCCACAAATGCCTTCTCAGCATAGAGACTGTAAGAGGATCTCGTAAAGAGGGCTTATGCAAAGACCTCCGAGAAGGGAGACGACCTCTGCTCACAAGATCTGGGATGGTCTTTGCAGAGGGGAGCTGGCAAGGAGGAGAAAAGCCTTGCAGGGTAGAGATCACTGAAGGCCTCAGGCTCTGCCTCGGTTCTCGGAATATTGAGTGATTTTAATTGTTCTATGTCTTCAATGCTCGAGAGATAAAAGCCCCTTGATGCATTGGGAGTGGTCAGACCCGGTGGCTCCTAATCTGCTATACTTCTGATGTAGCCACACCCTGATAACAACGGGTGGTAAACTCAGAGTACTAGTTTAGCATGTCTTAGAAGGATCTCAAGTGCTGTTAAATCCTCAGAGCAGTAGTACAGCGTGTTTTAGAAGGATCTCAAGTGCTCTCCCCAACCTGGCTATCTTACATACTCCTTTACCCTCCCTTTCCACAAACGCCCCTAACAGCAATGAGATTGTGCACAAAATAAAAGTGTTTAGAGGCCAGAGCTCGGGGCCAACGAGGTAGCCACACTTGCATTGGTCCCCTGGACCCATGCTGTAACTTCTACTCTTGTGTCTCTGCCTTTATTTCCTTTTCTCTATCCCTCGTCACCGCCTGGACTAAGGGCACCCATGTACGGGGTTGGGCTGGTTCGCAATACCCGCCACCAGGCCCAGCTAATTTTTTTTGTATTTTTAGCCGAGATGGGGTTTCACTATGTTGGCCAGGCTGGTCTCAAACTCCTGACCTTGTGATCCCCCCGCCTCGGGCTTTCAAAGTGCTGGGATTACAGGCGTGAGCCACGGCGCCAGTTCTAGGGGCAGGACTTTTTTTAACTTTCAGATTCGCAAGATGTCCAAATACATTAAGAACCATTTGAAAGTTTGCAATACAGAATAACCAAAGTTGTGAATGCAGGATGGCACAATTATGTGTACATTATTTATTTACTTACTTACTTACTTTTTTATTTTTGAGACCGAGTCTCGCTCTGTCACCCAGGCTGGAGTGCAGTGGCACGATCTCAGCTCACTGCAACTTCCACCTCCCGGGTTCAAGTGATTCTCTTGCCTCAGCCTCCTGAGTACCTGGGACTACAGGTGTGTGCCACCACGCCCAGCTAATTTTTTGTATTTTTAGTAGAGACAGGGTTTCACCATGTTGGCCAGGATGGTCTCGATCTCCTGACCTCCTGATCCACTCGCCTCGGCCTCCCAAAGTGCTGGGATTACAGGCGTGAGCCACTGCGCCCGGCCAATGAAGTGTACATTAACCACCGGGTGCTACAATACGTTTTTTAGAAGATGATCTTTACATCGCTGTTACAGACAAACATACATACATTAAAAAGCCATAGCTACGTCTTTAATAAAAACCATCACTTATTGATGGGTTAATACTAGCCAAATGCTGTGCCAGGTGCTTTACACTATCTCATGTATGTTCTTGAGCTATATACAGTTTGTTTCTCACTTGTTCAGTGGCTGAGTCAGGATAACCTCTAACTCCAGAATCCAAAGTCTTAACCATTACATTTACTGCTTCTAACAGAATCCTTTCATTTATCTTAAATTACGAATAAGCACAAATATTTCCCACCTGAGTTGTTTGCACACAAACCAAAAAACCCAGGGATAAGCATGTCCTCCACATGCAAGCCTCAAAAGCACTAACTTGTGGCTATAATCCCTTTCTCTAGGGATTTCTATGCTCCCTTTCTAGCACAGCAACAAAAGGGAGAAAGCGGGTTAAGATCCATCGTGTGTGAGGTGCTACACCCAAGAGCAGCCCTGTAGATCCACTACAAGGTAATTTTACCAGAGATGGGACCAGATCATAATGAGGTCTTTCTGGTAAATTGTCCTCAAAGAAAGGATCCAAAAAGGAATCCCATGTGATAACTGCAATAGTGCTGAATTTTAAAAATCTCTTTTAAGATATTTCTCTCTTCTTCTTCAGCCTTTGAGCAGACTCAAAGAGAGGATTACATACGTATTTCTTAGTTAACATTTCAGTATTTAATCATCAAAATGTTTGTTCACTGATACCAGGGGGAGCAGAGTGGATTTTAGAGTGTGTGTGTCAGCATGGCCAAATCTGATGGCTCTTTTGGATGAGATGATGTTGTATTTCAAGTATTGCTCTGGTACTAAAATGGATGATGTACAAAAGTAATACATGGATGTTGGAGAAAAACTGAAAACAACCATCCCAAATTAATTTCTTAAAATGTGGCATATCTTTCCTATAACTATTACAGACATTTAAAACCTTTTTAACATTTAAAATAGCCTATGGATATTTCCCTTTTTTTTTTGTAGAACTTTAACTGCTATTTAAATTTCTTCACTTAACTGTACCACAAATCTTTTGCACATAACATTACGAGAAGTTTAAATCAAATCTGTATATACATACACTCATAAAGCTCTCTTGGTCTACTCTATGGTGGATCTTTACTTTGTCCTGAGCACAGCAGACAGTATCTTTTAATTGACAAGGCAGAGATTACGTTTCCTCTCATGTAATTATTTAGTTTTACTTTGTGTTCTCTTGTTACTGTGAACACATAAAATCTTCCCTCCTTGTCAGATTAAAAGACTGGTGAATGTTGGAGGACTATGATTTTCCAACAGGTCACAAATTGCAGTCACTGATATCTTTTTTACCATGTTCTCTCATCCCAGAATCTCAAGGTCATTCTCCTGTTCCCAAAAAATTCTCTCACTGTTGACAGTTCTGGGACTATGCAAGAAGAAAAATGTCTTACTTAGCAACATTAAAACAGCATAGTGCCAGCAGCCACCACTGAACTTGGGATAGTGTGTGACAGCTGACCTAACATGTGACCTAGACACAGCTTTTCAAATGCAAGATAACTCATTTTCTTCATTAGTTCGTGCTGATTCCATAAAACTGCTCTTGGCAAAAACTAGCAATTTGAAAGAAACCGAAGATAAATCAAGGAGACATACTGTTATGGGGATACATGTGGCAATGGCTTAATCTGAACGTAGCCAGAGCTGCTACAATTACTATCATCAACAAAGATGACTGGCCGGGCGCCTGTAATCCCAGCACTTTGGGAGGCTGAGGTGGGCAGATGACCTGAGATTCGGAGTTCAAGACCAGCCTGGCCAAAGCCTGGCCAACATGGTGAAACGCCATCTCTACTGAAAATACAAAAATTAGCCGGGTATTGTGGCGGGCGCCTGTAATCTCAGCTACTCGGAAGGCTGAGACAGAAGAATCACTTGAACCCAGGAGGTGGAGGTTGCAGTGAGCTGAGATTGCACCACTGCATTCCATCCTGGGCAACAAAGAGTGAAACTGAGTCTCAAAAAACAAAGGTCCTCTTCACTCCAAAGTAGCAGAATAGTAGTAGTACAAAAGAAAAATGGCAAAGAATATCAATGGAATTCTCAAAAAATAAAATTTATTTATTTTTTAGACAGAGTCTAACTGTTACCCAGCCTGGAGTGCAGTGGTGTCAGGGCTCACTGCAGTCTCAATCTTCCGGACTCAAGTGATCATCCCACCTCAGCCTCCTGAGTAGCTGGGACTACAGGCACATGACACCACACCCAGCTAATTTTTTATTTTTTGTAGAAATGGGGTCTCAACTATGTTGCCCTGGCTGGTCTTGAACTTCTGGCCTCAAGTGATCCTCCCACCTCAGCCTCCCAAAGTGCTGAGATTGCTGGTGTGAGCCACTGTGTCTGGTCCTACAAATGGTTTTTAAAAGAAAAGATGCTCAATTGAGGAAACTGAAAGGGAGGTAGACTTTTAAACCATATGATAATTTTCTCTTGCCAACAGGAAAGATCAAGAAGTTGGATAAGAGTATGGTGAAGATTTTCAGGGGATAAGCATGCTCATACACTGAAAGCATAAGCTGCCACAACACTTCGGATGCTGTTTTAATAATAGCTATCAAATACTCGTCAGTAGCTCCTCTTTTAGAAATTTATTTTAAAGATATATTTATACATATGCAAAATCACATACATACATATATATATCGATTGTAATTTTACTTATTATACCAGAAGGATGGGATTAATTTAAATGACCATTAGTTGGAAAATGATTACATACATTATAGTGTATCACTTTGATGTAATACTACACAGTTTTGGGGGAAAAAAAAGTTTGCTTTGTACCGAAGACAGTAGATACAAAGGTAAATACAGAATGACCTAAGAGCAATTGTTCAATTAAAAACAAGTTTGTGGCCTAGCAAGGTGTCTCATGCCTGTAATCCCAGCTGTTTGGGAGGCTGAGGCAGGAGGATCACTTGAGCCCAAGAGTTCAAGACCAGTCTGGACAACATAGTGAGATCTCCTCACTACATAAAAATTAAAGTTTAGCCAAGTGTGATAGTATGTGCCCATAGGTGTAGCTACTTGGAAGGACGAGGTGGGAGGATTGCTTGAGCCCTGGAGGTTGAGGCTACAGTGAGCCGCGATCGCACCTCTGCACTCCAGTCTGGGAGACAGAGCAAGACTCTGTCTTAAGGAAAAAAGAAAACTGTACAAAACTTTATGTTTTAAAAAAAATACATGTATATGCAAGTATAAGGATAGAGTAAGTGTAACAGTGGAGGGTCAGATGTAAAATTGAAAAGCTGCTAAACCTATGGTTTAGACTTTAATCTTTATTTATTTATTTTTGGTTTTGAGACAAGGTCTCACTCTGTCACCTAGGCTGGAGTTCAGTGGTGTGATCACAACTCACTGCAGCCTTGACCTCCTCAGGCTCAGGTGATCCTCCTACCTCAGCCTCCCAAGTATCTGGCATTCACCACCACACTCAGCTAATTTTTGTATTTTTAGTAGAGATAGGTTTCACCATGTTGGCCAGGCTGGTCTCAAGTGATCTGGCTCAAGTGACACCTAGGCTCAAGTGATCTGCCTGCCTTGGCCTCCCAAAATGCTGAGATTATAGACGTTAGCCACCACTCCTGGCCTAGACTTTAATCTTTAAATAAATTGGAAGTTGTCTAGGAAAGCTTTTGAGCAAGAGAGTGAATACAAGCGTTTTAAGAAAGTTAACCCAGAAGTGAGATTTTTTGTCAACTCTTGTCTAGGAGAACATAGGTAACTGTAGACGCAAATAAATGGCTGTTTCCATAATCAGGTGGATTCATATTTCTTTTCTAAAGTGGGCCGGGGCCAGCAATCGGGGCTCATACCTGTAATGCCAGCACTTTGGGAGGTAAAGGCAGAAGACTGCTTGAGGCCAGGAGTTTGAGACCAGCCTAGGTAACATAGCAAGATCCTATCTCTATAAAAAATATAAATAAAATGGGCCGGGCACAGTGGTTCACACCTGTAAATCCAAGCACTTTGGGAGGCTGAAGTGGGCAGATGATGAGGTCAGGAGTTCAAGACCAGCCTGACCAATATCATGAAACCCTGTCTCTACTAAAAATACAAAAATTTGCTGGGCATAGTGGCACGCACCTGTAGTCCCAGCTACTTAGGAGGCTGAGGCAGGAGAGTCGCTTGCACCCGGGAGGCGGAGGTTACAGTGAGCCGAGATCACGCCACTGCACTCCAGCCTGGGTGACAGAGTGAGCCTCTGTCTCAAAAACAACAACAACAACAACAAAAATATATCAAAATTTTATATATGTATAAAACGGTCCATCACCTCTTCATGTCTTCCTGAGGTTAGATGCATCCAAATCCTTTACATGCAGTAGTAAAGGAACTGCAAAGGTTGTTTCTTTTTATAAAATGCAACAAGAATGGAACAAATCATGCCTTCATAAAAACATACTTTTATTGAACACTTACTTTGCCAGCCAGGCCCTAAATGGCCAGCGAGAAAAGCTTGTGATTCAAACCTCACCAGCACCATCACCATTCAAGGACTGCTTTCTGTGTTCTAAGCCTCCTCTCTCTCCCATTCTTCATCCCACATTTCCTAAATTTCACCTCTTTTCTGTCTTCTTACCCTACCCCACCACTGCTAACTCACCTATACGTCATAAAGAAAAGTGAGACCAGCTAATATCATCCTATCCACGCAGTCATAAATGTATTAAATCTGCATCCAACTTTCTCACTTTCTGGCATCTATCTCTGAAGAAAATGTTTTCCTTCCTCTCTTCAAGTTAATCCCTCTACTTAAATTCTTCATTCCATCTTGGCCCCTTCTTTCCAGGCTTTCTCCACAGCCTACATTCATTATGCTTGCATCTCTCTTATCTTAAACTAATCTTTGCCCTACTCTAGTTACTGTGCCCTCAGGCTTTTTCCTTCCCTTCACCACTAAGGACCTTGAAAGAATAGTCTAAGAGTTTTTATATTGGGTCTTATGAATCAGATGATCGGATGTCTCAGGAACTAGTGGGGATCTGGTGAAGAGGGGCTGTGGAGAGGCAAAGAGAATATAAACAATAACCATTTCATCTCATATGATTTGACCCTCTCATAGGATTTTATTTGAGACAGGTACATGCAAAACGTATTGCTTCCTTATATTTCTTAATGTTTTTTTTTAAGACAAGGTCTCTCGCTCTGTCACCCAGGCTGGAGTGCAGTAGCGCCATCATGGCTCACTGCAGCCTAACCCTTTGGGCTCAAGCAGTCCTCCGACCTCAGCCTCCTGAGTAGCTGGGACAACAGGCACGTGCCACCATGCCTGGCTAATTTTTGTATTTTTTGTAAAGACAGGGTTTTGCCATGTTGGCCAGACTGGTCTCGAACTCCTGGGCTCTGCCTGCCTTGGCCTCCCAAAGTGCTGAGATGACAGGGGTGAGCCCTGTGCCCAGCCCTGCTTCCTTAGATTTCATTCATGCTTTAATCCACTGTACTAAGTATTGACCCAACCACCCTACCAGAACTGGTCCATTATCATTTACGATTTCATTTTCATAGTTGCTTTTTCTTAGTTCTTGTGTGCCCCAGGGCACGGATTTGGGTCTTCTCATTCTACACACTCTTACCTAGTGATTTCACCATATGCCTTTTGCTTAGAATGGCCAGAACTTATCACCACACACCTGTTAGTTTAGCTATTAAACAGATAGACAAACCCAAAGTTAAGTGTTGGTGAAAATGTGGAGAAACTGGAACTCTTGTACATTGCTGGTGGTAATGTAAATTGGTACAGCCATTATAGAAAACAGTATGGACGGTCCTCAAAAAATTAAAAATAGAACTACCCCATGATCCAGCAATCCTACCAATCTTTTGGTATTTTCAGAAGAACTGAAATCAAGATATTGAAGAGATACTTGAACTTCTAAGTTCATTGCAGCATTATTCACAATAGTTAAGATGTAGAAACAACCTAAATGTTGATAGATGGATGAAAAGATAAAGAAAATGGTATCTAAATACAATGGAATATTACTCAGCCTTAAAAAAAAAAAGTCCTGCTATATCCAACATGAATGAACTTGGAGGACGTTTTGCTAAGTAAAATAAGGCAGTCTCAGGGGACAAATATTGCATAAAATCACTTTTATGAGGTATATAAAATAGTCACATAACATAGAAGCAGAGGGTAGGATGTGCCAGGAGAAATGGGGAGGCAGAAATGGGGAACTGCTATTCAACAGGTAAAAAGTTTCAATTATGCTAGATGATTAAGTTCTCATGTTAAATGTTTTTACCACAATTTAAAAAAAAAGACTAAAAGTTCACTTTTTTCCCTTACCAGGTTTCTTAAATTGTAGTCTAGAGATCAATGTATTCATTAAAAAATAAAAAAAGCTTGCAGAATGGTTTGACATGTGAGAAAAAGTAGTTTCACTTAAATTTCATTTTATTTGTCCTAACAACCCATTGTCCTAATACCTGCGCTCTGAATGCTCAAAAGAATGAAGAAGGCTTGAGGAATGCAACATTACATATGACATAAAATTTAAAACAATCTCTAGGTCCAAAAATAAGAAAATGATGAGTTATGGAACTTCAACTTAATGAAACATCATGCTTCATTAAAATGGATATATATGAAATACTTCTAACAACAGGTTAAGATGTTTATGATACAACAACATTAAGTAGAAAAAAATATTAGAGAACATGCACTTTAAAAAATACATATATATATACTTAAATATGCCAGAAGTGAAATAGGACAGATAGGTTTTAGTGATGATGTCAGATAAAATATTTTGAAATTCATTTACTATTGGTCACAGTGTTATTTTGAAGGAAACAATTTTTTTGTTGTTGTTGTTTTTTGAGACAAGGTCTCACTCTGTAGCCCAGGCTGGAGTGCAGAGGCACACTCACAGCTCACTGCAGCCTTGACCTCCTGATCTCAAGTGATCCTCTCACCTCAGCCTTGCAAATAGCTGTAACTACAGGCATGTGCCACCACATCCAGCTAATTTTTGTATTTTCTATAGAGACAGGGTTTCACTAATATTGCCTAGGCTGGTTTTGAACACCTAGGCTCAAGCGATCCACCCTCCTTGGCCTCCCAAAGTGCTGGGATTATAACTGTGAACTACTGTGCCTGGCTGGAAAACAATTTTTTAAAATATTTCACAATTAAGTCAGATGAAAATCAGATTTGAATTTGGATAACCAAAGAGTTAAACACATCCAGGCTTATAGACACAAATTATTTCAATAGTTCTCATTACTGGTAGGTATTTCTATCTTAACACAGTAAATGATATCACACATTATAGCAGTACTAGTGTATATCCTAGAGTTTTGGAGATAGTGTAAATAGCAGGGAAATGTAACATATTTAACTCTAAATGTAGTGCATATATATATATATATATACACGCACACATACACTAGTCAAATGCAGAAGTGAGAAAGTGCAAAAGAGTGGAACAAATAATTTGATCTGTGACTGTGAAGAATTGAGATAACTTGCTATTTTTGGACCTGCTGGTTCTGCTTTTCACTGAACAGTGACAGAGAAGGTGTAAGCAGAGACATTTCTTTTTCTCATGGTTAGTACATAACAGCAAGGCACTACTTCCGAGCTACTGTAAAAATCCCAAAGGCAAGGTAACCGTCTTACTGCCCAATCCACGATACTTTTGAGAGCAATCTGCTGTCATAAATTACACTGAGGTAATAGACATAAAACTGCCCTGGGAAAAGTGGGATAGTCACCGTATTATATTAGTGAGATAGGATGCAAATATTACTAGTATAATAAAAGAATAATAATGAGCTAAGAGCTAACACTTAATTGAGCACTGACCAGGTGCCAGCCTGTACACCTGACGTATGTTAACAGCAATCCCATAAAAATTGGGATACTACAAGGTAGATACTATTATCCTATTTTATTCATGAGATAAAGGAGTATAGAGAGGTTAAGTGGTTTGTCTAAGGTCATCCAGTTAGTTAGTAAGTAGTGAAGCCAGAGATGGAACCAGAGCTGGCTATCTCACAAGCTCCTTTTATGGTGTTATCCTGTCCAAAGTATTTTTGTTGGGTTCCCCATCTCCTTGCCAACAGCCTAGTAAGCACTTAGTGAATTTACACCAAATTAAATTTGTTCCATCAATGGAACAATGGAACCCTGTTGGCCATTTTTCTTTTTCCTCCTTTCCAAAGCCCTTAAAAACTTTTTGTTTTTTTTTAGATGTAGACTCGCTCTGTTGCCCAGGCTGGAGTGCAGGGGCATGATCTCGGCTCACTGCAACCTCTGCCTCCTGGGTTCAAGCGATTCTCCTGCCTGCCTCAGCCTCCCGAGGTCCTAATTCAATATGACTGGTGTCCTTAAAAAAATGGAAATGTATACAGTGACAGACATGCATAGAGGGAAGAGAGATGAAGGAAATGACCACCTACAAGCCAAAGACAGAGGTCTGGAGCAAATCCTTCCCTCACAGCTCTCAGAAGGAAGCAATCTTGCCAATACCTTGATTTTGGACTTCCAACTCCAGAACGATAACAAATTTTTGTTCTTTAAGCAGTTTGTAGCAATTTGTTATGGCTAATACAATCACATGTAGAAACTACTTGTAAATGACTTGGCATTTCAGAAGACTACTCATTTAAAGAAGATTTTGACATAATACTCTCCAGGTTTTCTGGAAAGCTAGAATCTAAGAAATTGTTTTAGGTATTTTAGCAGATCACCTCAAATTCTGATACTAAGAAATATTAGTATGCCAAAATTAAACAATTTTTAAGAAGGTATTTTTTTTTTCAACCACACTAAAAGTCTGCAATTTTGTGAAGCCCAAGGGAAAAAAAACGTAACATGAGTGCCTTAGCATGGAAAGCAGTCATCTGCAAACGGTTTCCCAAGCATTCAGAGGCTCCTAAAGTTGGTTAATTATTGAAATAATCTGGAAGAGAACAATCACAATCAGTGATTTCACCCTAGACCTACTCAGCGGGAATCCCTAAGGAGGGCTTTAGAAATATATTTCTAAAATGCTTCTTATAATAATGAATTTTGTTTATGTGTTCACTCCTAGTGAGTCAGGTAACTCAATGCTGTATTTGTGCAAGTTACCTCTTTAAGCCAAATGCAGCCTTTCCCCTCACTACACATACTCACCCTTTTTCTCATGATACTGCCTCCTTTTTTTTTTTGAGATGGAGTCTCGCTCTTGTTGCCCAGGCTGGAGTGAAATTGTGCGATCTCAGCTCACCACAACCTCAACCTCCACCTCCCATGTTCAAGTAATTCTGCCTCAGCCTCTCCAGTGGCTGGGATTACAGGCATGTGCCACCACGCCCAGCTAAGTTTGTATTTTAGTAGAGACAGGGTTTCTCCATGTTGGTCAGGCTGGTCTCAAACTCCCAACCTCAGGTGATCTGCCCTCCTTGGCCTCCCAAAGTTCTGGGATTATAGGGGTGAGCCACCACGCCTGGCTGATACTGCCTTTTTGAAGAGACCAGGCCAGGTGCTTTGCAGAATATATGATGCATAGTTAACCAACACATATTTGCCCCTAGCGTCCATAGTTTTCTTACTAAATATCCACTCAGCATTTACTGAGCAATTTAGAAGTCAAAGAGTTAGGCAGTGGGGACTGAGGTAGGTAAATCACCTTCAGACTTCTGAAGGAGGTATATCAAGCATGTGAAACAATCAGAATGCAAAGGTTTTGTGCCATAAAACACCTGACATTGAGGAGGGCACAGAAGTACCTCTAATTCAGGAGAACCTAACAGCTTCTTTTTGTATAGTTACCTTAGAGTAGCAACTTTTTTCCCCTATAAATATTTAATACAATTTAAAAATCATCTAAGTAACAAAGTATGTTTGATTTATACTTTGGAAATACCAGCAAAAAAACTGAGTTTAGTTTCTTGGACTAGTTTCTTTATTTTTTTCACTGTTCGTGTTATTGCATCTTGAAATTATGTTTGATTATGCCTTAGACTTACACTATTTTTATTGAATAATAAATTACTTCATACCCAATGTTGTCTCAATTGAATCAGCTTTACCATGTTATTTATTGACCAGAAATATGATCCTGCCATTAGAGCTGAAATATTAAAATATGGTCTAAATTAAAGGCATTTAATTATTCTGTTTCAATTAGCATATTTTACTGTAATCTCGATTCCTTAAAAGTTTGTGTATCATTATCAGCATCCCAGCTATTAGGGATAAATACAAACTTTCATTATTATATCGATTCTATCTCTTCAAAATCTTCCAACATCCCATGAAGTAGGTACTTTGTACCATTTTAAGCACTAGGAAACTGAAGCAAAGTGAAGCAACTAGTAATAAGCGGTATTTAAATATGCCTGACTCTAAGTCCTGTGCTCTTCACCTTCTAATCTCCGAGTAGGATATTTCACATTAGTATAAACCAGTGGTTCTCAAAAGGAGGCGATTTGCCTCTGACCTCAAGGTAGATATTTGGTAAAGTCTGGAAATACTTTTCATTGTCACAACTGTGGTGGGGATAGTGGGGTGCGGCCAGGGTGCTACTGATATTCAGTGGGTGGAGGCCAGGGGTGGTGCGAAACATCTTACAATGCACAGGACAGTTCCCTACAACAAAGAATTATCCAGCCCAGAATGTTAATAGTGCTGAGGCTGAGAAACCCTTTGTACAAACAAAATACTCCTCAACATGCTTCTTATAGTAGTATCAATAGTCCCTTTTGGTTTTTCCTGAAATCAACATTTACAGTCAATGAAAATACTTTAAACCATAACAAGATGTTACTTTAAACCATAACAAGACAGGCAGAATATCTCTGCCTCTCTAAGATTCTTATGTTGATATATATTAGCCAGAAGCCGACATCTCACCATTATATTGAAATCTTAATACCCAACGTGATGGCACTCAGATGTGGAGCCCCTTTGGGAAATGATCAAGTCATAAGGACTCCACTCTCATAAATAGCATTAATGTCTTAGGAAAGAGGCTAGAGCAAGCTCCGTTTCCTCCTTTCTGTCATGTGAGAATACAGCAAGTGGTGCCATCTTTGAAACAGAAGGTAAGCCCTCACCAGACACCAATCTGCCAGTGCCTTGATCTTCGACTTCCCATTCTGCAATGCATCTGAAAAATGCTTGAGTTTATACTATGAATTCTGAAATGATCACAGAACTTTGGAGGTTTCAACCCCAAATATTATATACTGTTATATAAGTACACAGGAACGGGGAGATATTTGTATGCATGTTTGACATGTTTTCAATGATGTATTAATATGATTGTAACAATCTTTATTCTTTCTATTTAAAGGACGTACGGTGGGGAAGGAAACCTTGACACAGGCAAGCAGGGAGGAATAAAATATTGAAGCTTTAGTGGACATTGTATAAAAGGTACAATAAAGCCACACCATGAGGCAGAGAACTGCTTTCTTGATTTTATTTCAAAAGTACACAAGGTCACAAAACTAGAGCAAGTTGTTTTTCTTAACAAATTTTGTTCTTACAAATTTTAAAATCTGCACCATTGGATATATAAGCCAGAAATCGTAAATACAAAATCTGAAACTGACACTATCAATTCTATACTTTGCACACATGAAGTGTCAAAATATTTTTCTCAGTAGTACAAGTATTTATCACTAAAATTCACAGTTAGGGACAAGAATAAGTGAATCAATGAATTGTGGTTCTCTTAAAACTTGTGTCATTAAATAAGTTAGCAGAAAACATAAAGTTCTTCTTTGATGGAACTTTTGGTGTCAATGACCAAAAGCAAACCCAACTGATACGTACTACATTCTTAAATTATAAAATAATTTGTGTTCTCTGCTATAAGACAAATGATCAGCCTTCCCTAAAGATAAATAAACAGAACCACAATTCACAAATTTGTTTATTATTTTTCCCTGCTTCTATAACATTTATAAAAGGAATTTGTGCTCAGTTATGGCCTATTTTAGTGTTAAAATAGGCAAATGAGTAAGAAATCCTATTGCAGAACATAATGCCTTTATTGCTGGAATATCCAAAGGCATTCAATATATTAAAACTTGCCCAGAACGTTTACACTACTAAACACAGGAATGTTATAAAGATATATGTACATATATATTATATATAATGCCACAAGCCACTAAGAAGTTAAAATTGTGCCAACATTTTCTACAAACTACTCTTTATGTGACACATCAAAGCATTAACCACATAAAATATGAACTTTTTCTGTTCACACTGGAATAAGGCATCTGAAAGCCCTAAACACTGCTGAAGTGAAAATTAGAAGAAAAAACTCGTAACACTCACATAACATCAAATGTACATGCTGCACACACACAAGACACTAAGAATATTTTTAAGAAGCCACACATCACAGAATTTGATAGTCAACTTCATGCAATGAGTTCCTGTTAATCAAAATGTTTACTTGCCCCTTTACTTGTTCCAAATTTCCAAGATTAACTCTTAAATTTAAAAAATTATCTTTTTAATAAAAATCAGGTATCTCTGTATATCCATAATCTATATGGATAGTGATTTAGATTTTTTCAATCAAACTCTCCCTAAGATACACTGAGGCCATGTTTCCATTTTAGAAAGCCCATGGCAGATAGCTCAAATTAAAAGGAAGCAATTTGTCCAGAATAATTGGTTACTGTAATGAATAACAGACTTTTGGGGGGTTGGGGGAGTGAGAGGCTCTCTAATAAGGGAGTAATATTAGTTAAGATTGCCAGTAAGAAAAACAGCTGTAAACCACTCCATATTCAAAGTACAGAACTGGCTGGATGCTGTGGCTCACACCTGTAATCTCGGTACTTTGGGAGGCTGAGGCAGAAGGATCTCTTGAGCAAGGCAGTTTGAGACCAGCCCGGGCAACACAGTGAAACCCCATCTCTTAAAAAAAACAAAAAAACAACAACAAAAAAACAAAGTACGGAACTATACATTTTACAGTAACATTTCTCTTCAAATTATCCTGTGTAACCTAAAGAGATGGTATCAAGTCTCTCAGTTACAAAGTAGAATCAAACGGCTTTGCTGTTAAGATGCAGTACTGTCCTTGACTGATGTTATTTGGCTATGTAACTGAAATGCTTTAGGAATTTTTTATTCAACTACTTGATTACCAATAGTAATTTGGGAGCAAATATTTGATCTCTGGTTCAACTGAAATAACCCATGAGAACTACTTGAAAATTTAGCAGTACTATTTGGCTGACAGAATTTTACAGTGAGACATAAGCCTATAAAACAATGTCCTCTAAAATATGAAGTATAAGGGAAGAAAAGTCTTATTCCTCATTAAAAAAATAAAGTCTTGTTCTTATTAAAAAAATAAAAAGGAAGGAAAGTCTTTTTTTTTTTTTTTTGAGACAGAGTCTTGCTCCGTTACCCAGGCTGGAGTACAGTGGTGTGATCTCAGCTCACTGCAACCTCCACCTCCCAGCTTCAAGTGATTCTACTGCCTCAGCCTCCCGAGTAGCTGGGACTACAGGCATGCACCACCACGCCCGGCTAATTTTTGTATATATATATATATATTTTTTTTTTTTTTTTAGTAGAGACAGGGTTTCACCATATTGGACAGGCTGGTGTTGAACTCCTGACCTTGTGATCCGCCCACCTTGGCCTCCCAAATTGCTGGGATTGCAGGCGTGAGCCGCCATGCCCGGCTGGAAGGAAAGTCTTATACATGTCCACTTTCTATGATAACTTCTACTTAGATCAATAGGATAATGTTCATTATATGAAAGTCAGGAAAAGGAAGAACCAGAACTTCATCATTAGTGTTCTGTTTACTTATTTTTATAATATTTTATAAATAAACTTTATTCGTATAAAACAGGTCAAACATCTGACATTCAAAAATAGCTACTGTTATAAAATCAGAAACATAGCCAGAGTGTTGGAGATACTGAAATTTCTAAATTTTTATGAATAATACAATCATTTAAGTTACATCCACAAAGAACAGAAAAGGGGCAAGCTTGAAAATGTGAGGATAGAAAGGTGTCACAGTGATGTGTTTTTAGAAACAGTACCTTCACCTCTAAGCACCTTTCAGGTAGGTGATAGCTAGCTCATAGGCACCAGAAATTCATAATAGAAATTAAATCACCCAAAAGGCACAGATGAAAATGTTAACACAAGTATAAAAGTACTTTTATGTAAGGTTAAAACCTATTTTTAAAACGCTTCCAAATATGTAAAAGTATACACAAATCCATTACACATTCAGCTTAAGTTTCCCATTAAAAAGTATACACACAATACTCTAATTGTAAATACATGCCACCGTTTATAATGTAGCATTTACCACCACAGCACCCAAAGATATTAACAGAAACCAACTCCCTACTAAAATCTAGGGAAAGGTTTTAGAGCTAGTGAAATAATTTATTGCAGACCGTATTTATTATAAAGAAACTGTTGGCTCATTCTACTATATCCAAACTCCCTCACAATCTTAAGGGAAAAACCATAAATCCACTTTCTTCTCCTAAAATGATATTTAACACATTTGGCAGGTAGGAGTATTCCCTTTACTCCTTTTTCTTTCTTATCTTTTCATCTTTTTTTTTTTTTAAAGAATAAATCACTTTTACAAAACTAAGACTCAAACTTTTTCGAAGCTCAACTTGGTTTGCTGGAACTATACAAAGACATGTTTGGTCATACAACAGCAACTGGACATCCTCCCAAGTCTGGAATACAGAACTGATGGAGGACACTTACTTGCTTAAAATGTATTTCATTATTCTGCATTTATGATAAAAATATTGTCCAGGGACTGTATTCAAGAGACTAAATTTAGGATTACATGTTTCTAGAACACATAATATGTAACACCATCCAAAAACAACAACAAACAACATAAAGCACTGAAACTGAAGAACCCCTTAAAATTTAGAATTAGGAAATTTCAATCTATCATTGTCAAATGATAAATGAGTTATATTTTTCTAATAAGAAAAATATCACCTAAAGTGGAAAGCCAGTTATTTCGTTGGGAACTATGAAATACTACATCTTCGATCTGGCTGGCCACCATTTTGAAGACAACCACAGATCTCAAGGCATGGGATCACTCACCAACAAAACCTATCCCTGCTATTGCACCTAGTGTCATCTCCTATGGGGCTGACAGCAAATGTTCCATCTAACTCAATCTGATAGATGCTCCTTTAGCATATAAAAGAGCTTGCTAAGTCCCTATTGCCTGTAGCAGTCTATCAACTAAATATTTAAGAAATCATTTCATAGACAAGGTTTATGAATGACTTAGAAGTAAAACTAGTAATTTCTAAACCACTGTAGTGTTTTCTGTGTTTTATTCCAAACATATTCAGAGTTTTCAAAGGAGCTATAAAAACAAGCACAAACATACATAAGTAATTTTGTTATGGATGTTTCTTTACTAATTTGGGGGAGACTGCTGGGCCATAAATAAATGAGATACACATCCTAAAAATAATGGTAAAAATTATAAAGTACCCCTTTCAGATGGTTATTCAAGTATCAACTTGATATGCAAGTAAGTTAACCAATTTCTTCACCTATGATTTCATAATCACTAGGTACTGATATTCAGAAACCTTTAAAATTAACCTCTTAAAGAAAATCCAGCTTTTTCAGATGGTAAACTTGTCTTTACTAACTTTAATGCCTGTAACTGTTTCAATATAACCAAAGAAAAATTTTTTTAAATATATTTCTTACAGTTCCTGATTATTGTTTGATATATTTTGAGGCTAGTAACAAAATTTAGACCAGAATAGGTTTTCATATATCAAATAAAAAGGAAAGAAACATGGAGAGCACAGATGAGACATACGGAGGCTCTATACTATAGACCCATCCTTGCTCTGTGCTGGAATCATCACAGGAACCGCTCCCATTCGACTTAGATTAGGGGCAGCTACCTTAGCAGGTGGGAGAGTCGGACTCTGAGGAGTGCGTTCAAAGTCTTCACTTGGTACTTGGTTATACTGAGTCTTGGAATATCCTTCCATGTTGGAAGGAGACATGGATCCCAGGGATGAATGATTACTGCCCATATAGCTTCTGGCAGTGGACGTACGGCTCTTTGGAGGCGGCACATCTTCCCTGGAAAACAGAATCCCCAATACATGTCAAGAGAACATGGTTCTAAAAACCTACAATTATGCAAGCTATGAATCATGGATAAGGGCCTATATTTAAATACTAAGCATATAAAAGTGTGTGTGTGTCACAAAAAAGCAAAAAGAACAAGCCATAACATCATAAATTGTGTATGTGTCCCCAATTTGTCATTCTGATTAAAGAGTTATAACTTCACATTTAATGAAATATGGTATTTAGTATTTACACAAATGTAGCTGATTCTAGAATGCTGTCTTACAAAGCATAAATCCCAAATAGTTTCAAATTCTAGTATCACTGGTCTAGATAATCTAGTTACAGCCACGTAACACTTTAAAGTTGATAAAACACTAACACCTACAGATATATTTTTATCTTAATCACATCTGTAATCCCAGCACTTTGGAAGGAAGCATTTTGGGCGGATCACCTAAAGTCAGGAGTTTGAGACCAGCCTGGCCAACATGGCAAAACCCAATCTCTACTGAAAATACAAAAATTGGCCAGGATCAGTGGCTTATGCCTATAAGCCACTTTGAGAGGCCGAAGTGGGCAGATCACGAGGTCAAGAGATCAAGACCATCTGGCTAACAGTTGAAACCCCGTCTCTACTAAAAATACAAAAATTAGCCAGGCGTGGTGGCACACGCCTGTAGTCCCAGCGATTCAGGAGGCTGAGGTCACACCACTGCACTCCAGCCTGGGTGACAGAGTAAAACTTCTCAAAACAAAACAAAACATTAGCCAAGCATGGTGGCAGGCGCCTGCAATCCCAGCTACTCAGGAGGCTGAGGCAGGAGAATCGCTTGAACCTAGGAGGCAGAGGTTGCAGTGAGCTGAGATCACACCACGACACTTCAGCCTGGGAGACAGAGTGAGACTCTGTCTCAAAAAAATAAATAAATAAATAAAAAATAAAAATTTAAAAAATTAAAAAAAAGAAAAAAAATTCTTTTTCTATTAAAGTTATCTAAAACCTTAGCTGAAAACACTACCTATTTAAGTTTGGTGGGAATTTAAGCATAAGAATTTGCATTCCAAACACTGACAAAGAGCTCAGTTGGCTCTCTATATCCATGGGCTCCACATCTGTGAAGCCAACAAACCACGCATAGAGAATATTTTTTAAAGTAACCTCTGTACCTAACACGTACAGATTTGTTATTATCCCCTAAACAATACACTATAACAACCATTTACATAGTATTTATATTATAATAGGTATTATAAATAAACTAGAGATAACTCAAAGTATACAGAGGAATATGTGCTGGTTATATACAAATAGTATGCCATTTTATATTCTTTTTCTTTCTTTTTTTTAAATAGAGACAGGGTCTTGCCATCTTCCTCAGGTTGGTGTCTTGAACTCCTTCCTGGCCTCAAATGATCCTCACATCTCGGCCCCCCGAAGTGCTGGGATTACAGGCTGAGTCACGGCATCTGGCCACCATCTTATATCAGGAACTTGAGCATCCTTGGATTTTGGTATCCACAGGAGGTCCTCCACAGATACCAAAGGATAATTGTGTATCTGAGTTATCTTTGGTAAATTTAAAAAACACCGGTATACTCATTTCATTGTGCCTTGGTTTGATTACACTTCATAAATATTGATTGCATTTTTTTAAAATAACAAATTGAAGGTTTATGGTAATCTTGTGCCAAGCAAATCTACCAGTACCACTTTTCCAATAGCATGTGCTCACTTCATGTCTGTGTTGCATTTTGGAAATTCTCACAATAGTTCAAACTTTCTCATTATTGTAATACCTGTTAGGGTGATCTGTGATCAGTCATCTTTGATGTTACTATTTTAATTGTTTTGGAGCGCCATGAACTATGCCCACATAAGACAACAAACTTAATAAATGTTATGTGTATTCTGGCCATTCCCCGGCTCTACCCCACCCCCATCACTCACCTCTCCCTCAGGCCTCTCTATTCCCTGAGACACAACAATATTAAAACTAGGCCACTTAATAACCCTGCAATGATCTCTAAGTGTTCAAGTAAAAGGAATAGTTAGCATAGCTCTCATTTAAAAAAATATATATTTTATTTATTTTGAGACAGTCTTAATCTGTCACCCAGGCTAGAGTGCAGTGGTGTCATCATAGCTCACTGCAAGCTCAAACTCCTGGACTCAAGCAATCTTCAGCATGGCTCTCTTTAAATCAAAACCCAGAAATAATTAACCTTAGTGAGGATGGCATGCTGAAAATCAAGACTGGTTGAAAGCTAGTTTCTTGTACCAAAAAGCCAAGCCAAATTGTAAATGCAAAGAAAAAGTTCTTAAAGTAAAGTCAAAGTGCTATTCCAGTGAACATGTGAACGATAAGAAAGTGAAACAGTCTTATTGCTGATATGGAGAGAGTTTAGTGGTTTGGATAGAGAGTCAAAAGAGTCACGACATTCCCTTAAACCAAAGCCCAATCCAGAGTAAGGCCCTAACTCTCTTCAATTCTATCAAAGCTGAGAGAGCTAAGGCAGCTGCAGAAAAAAAGGTGGAAGCTAGCAGAGGCTGGTTCATGAGTTTAGGGAAACAAGCCAGTTCCATAACATAAAAGTACAAGGTATGCATGCAACAAAGTGGTGATGAAGAAGCTACAGAAAGTTATCCAGAAGATCTAGCTAAAAGATCATTGATTAAGGTAACTACACTAAGTAACAGATTTTCAATAGACAAAACAGACTTCTACTGGAAGAAGACACCATCTAGACCTTTCATAGCTAAAGAAGTCGGTGTCTGGCTTCCAAGCTTTAAAGGACAGGTTGACATTCTTGGTAGGAGCTAATGCAGCCCAGGAGCTCGAGATCCGCCTTGACAATGTGGCGAAACCCCATCTCTACAAAAAACACAAAAATGAGTCAGGTGCGGTGGTTCATGCCTGTAGTCCTAGCTACTACTTGGGAAGCTGAGGTGGGAGGATTACTTGAACCCAGGGGGCAGAGGTTGCAGTGGGCCATAACCGCACCACTGTACTCCAGCCTGGGCACACAAGACCTTGTCTCAACAAACAAACAAACAAACAAACAACAAAAAAAACCAACAACCAAAGAAAGAAAGAAATTGCCACAGCCACTCCAACCTTCAGCAACTACCACCCTCATCAGCCAGTAGTCATCAACACTGAGGCAAAACTTTCAACCAGCAGAGACATTAAGACTCATTGAAGGCTTGGCCGGGTATGGTGGCTCATGCCTGTAATCCCAGCACTTTGGGAGGCCAATGTGGGCGGATCATGAGGTCAAGAGACCAAGACCACCCTGGCCAACATGGTGAAACCTCATCTCTACTAAAAAATACAAAAATTAGCTGGGTGTGGTGGTGTGTGCCTATAGTCCCAGCTACTCAGGAGGCTGAAGCAAGAGAATTGCTTGAACCCGCGAGATGGAGGTTGCAGTGAGCCTAGATCACGCCACTGCACTCCAGCCTGGGTGACAGAGTGAGACTCCATCTCAAAAAAAAAAAAAAAAAGTAAATGCATTGAGGAGAAGGGGGCCAAAGCTTTTATCCATTCTCCTAAGAAAGCTGCTTTGGATGGTTAATAAGAGAACTAATGCTTTAGAGACATGACACATACTTGGTATACATCATCAGTCAGCTCCTGTCTCACATAATTACCTGATATCATGATGAACTTCCTTTTCATATTTTTCTTCTCTGCGCTTTTTATGACAGCAAAAGATGATAAGACCAATGAGCACTAGAGCAAGCAAAATTCCTATAATGGCTCCTGCAATTAGTCCAGCTTTATTTGAAGCTAAAAATAAGATGTTAATAAGAATTAATAGTAAAAAATAAAATACACATGCATAGATATTGAAGGTAGGCTACACATTTATAGATTGATTTCATCACATGTATTAACTTTAAGAGACAAATAATTTAGTCTTTTTGATCCAGGGGAAAAATTCATAAAAAGAACTTTCTTCTGAACTTTATAATCTATTTCAAACATAAAAATGATAAAACCTGTCTGAAAGATTTTAATGTTCAAAGCTATCTTGGTTAGCATAGGAGAATGTTCTGAGCTACCTGCACTTGAAAGTATGGTACAAGGGTTGATTTGACAATTCTTACCTTCTTATCATTGCAATTATGAAGTTTTTTAAATAAAATATCTTTTTCTAGAAAAGCTAATAATCAAACCAGTGTTCTGATCAAAGTCTGTGTCCCCTTGCCCTTAATACACACTTGCTAACTGAACTAAAGGAGATGGTATAAAGATAACAGAAAGAAAACCACCAAGAGAAAGAAGATACTTACGAGGAACAACGTTTAGACGCAAGAGGCACTGATCAGAGCCCACTCTGTTTTTGACTGTACAGCTGTATGTTCCAGAGTACTCAGAGGAGGCATTTTTTACAGATATAACAGATGAAGTCATTTCTATGGAAGGAGGAAAAAAAAACTCAGTTTTATAGTATGTATTGCTCTCAGTTGTTAGTAAACATAGCCCCTACCAAGTTTTACAATCCAGTTAAAAGCAAGACAGATCAAAGCTGGCTGCAAACAAACTAGCATTGAGCCACACAGATGTCTCCAGAATTCAAAGAATCATGTTTCCAGTTCACATGTATCAAGGTGAAAGTAACCATGATCCCCTGCACCACAGAGCCTCAGAGCTGAAGCAGGGGTGTTGGTCCACGGTCACTGCTGCAAACACACTTTGGGGCACATCAGACTATAAAAACTATCCTATTCCACAAAGGATCTTTCATGCAGCAGGAAAACTTACAAAACCTATTTTATCCCCCTAGATAGAAGAAACATACAAAAAGAAGTCAAAAGGGGTCTCCCAGATTGGTCTCTTAGCTTGAAAAAAAGAAAGGCAGAGAGAAAGCCTACTGAAGTCCAGAATGCAGTGGATGGCGGGGTGGAGCCTGGTAATCAGTTTAAACTAAGAAGTCAATTACAGCAAATAGGTGAACAGATTCAGCCAATTTGTAACTTTCTAGTTAGTGTCACACAGATTTTCTTTTATAGACACATCATGGGTAAATTACTGTATTTTCAATCTAGGCAAAACACTAAAGATCCAACTCTTATTATACTTTGGCCACTAAGTCATAAACATTTCTCATCAACTACAAAAAAAAAAAAAAAAAAAAAAAATCAGCCAGACACAGTGGCTCATGCCTATAATTTACCCAGCACTTTGGGAGGCTGAGGTGGGTGGAGAGCTTGAGCCCAGGAGTTTGAGACCAACGTGGGCAACATGGAGAAACTCTATCTCTACAAAAAATACAAAAATTAGCATGGTGTAGTGACACATGCCTGTACTCTCAGCTACTCTGGAGGCTGAAGTGGGAGGATCACTTGAGCCTGGGAGGTGAAGACTGCAGGGAGCCGAGATCCTGCCACTGCACTCCAGCCTGGGTGACAGAGCAACACTCCTTGTCTCAGAAAAAAAAAAAATCTACTGAAGTAACTAATTATAATATCCTATAAAATGAAATTATAGAATAGCTCTTCATTTATAATATATGACACTAAATTGATATTAAAAAACACTGAATAATTCCCATGGAAATCATGATTGGTCTATGTATAAAAGGGAAAGCATTTGGGAATCTAAAATATGTAAGTAGGCTGGGCACATGCCTGGGCTCATGCCTGTAATCCCAGCATTCTGGGAGGCCAAGGAAGGACTGCTTGAGCCCAGGAGTTTGAGACCAGCACAGGCAACACAGGGGGATCCTATCTCTACACATTTTTTTTTCTTAATTAGTGGGGCATGATGGCATGCACCTGTAGTTCCAGGAGGATGACTTGAGCCTGGGAGGTCGAAGCTGTAGTAAGCCGTGATTGCAGTGAGCCTGGAAGAGAGAGCAAGGCCCTATCTCAAATTACACACACACCCCGTACTAGATTTTAGTCCAGATCAATGGCACATGGTACAAATACTATTATCAGCAGTACCTGATAACCATGAAGTGGGCAATTTCTGTGAGTCAGACAATTTTTGCCATTCATACTGTAATGGAAGTGAACCTTCTTTTGGTTCACATTTTAGTTTAAAGTCATTTCCAATTTCTTCTGATCCATCAACGTAACATCTTGTACCTGACGGCTTAACTGAAAAAGGAAATAAATTGTAAGTTTACCTAAGAGAATGGAACTTACTTTCATGATTACGCCATTGTGCACAACCAATGACTCATTATCAGTTGATTCTGGGTTCAGAATTCACAAAAAAATGAAAGACCACAATAAGTGATCAACATCAGTTTATTCAGCTTTGTCTGAGACAAAACAGCAAAGAATAAGCTGAGAGACAAGCAGCCACTGCCTTAGTAGATATAGCAACATATCAGGCATAGCTCGGTGCCCATCCATTCCACAAGGCACGCCTGAAAAAACCAAGGATGATGCACTTACTTTTTTTGGCAAGACTGTGGGGATTGCTCCAGCATAGAGGCCTTTTGACCATGCCTCCGCCATAATGTGAGCTTGAGCCCAGACACATGTTCCCCTTTCTGGAGGCAGTCGAGCTATGGGGAAGCAGGAACTAAAAATGGATGATTCTGTTGAAGTTATTTTAGACTCCCTGACGCAGACACAATGGCTTGGTGATGGCTGTGTTGTCTTACTAGACATTGTGTTTTATCTTAAATCCTGTTCTGGGCTAGTTTTATGACTCTGTTTACTGAGCACTGCTTAGGCCCTGTGGCCATTCATGTGACTCTTGGAGATTGTTGCCTTTGAAGATTTGTGATTCCTTCCCACCTTTAAGGAATGTCCCCTTTCCAAATGTAAACCCTTGCTCAATAGATAAGAAAATCACCTTGTTTTGTGATTCTCTTGTTCTCTTTTATGGCCCCTGATTAAGTACTCCTTTTGTTTACTGGTGTTTTTTCTTCTACCCCAGA
>CAUYLG010029713.1:0-17368 GCA_963573385.1 Cacajao melanocephalus | reverse complement strand
CATTTTTGTGGATTTATCCACCTGTCGTCTTTGTAATTGCCGACTTTCAGATTGGGTCTGAGTGAACATCCGGCTTGTTGGTGATGAAGTTTTTTCTGTTTCTTAGTTTTCCTTTGGCGGACGCCCCTTCCCCACAGAGCTTGGCCTTCCTGGGTTCAGCTGTGCTTACTGTGAAACTCTCAGTCCTCAATGCTTCCAATTGCTGTTCTTGTGGGGATGGGACCAGCCGAGCCGGACTCAAAGGGCACCCAGTCGCGTATACTCCGCACTGAGAAGCGCTGTGCCGCGTCAGGGCGCCGGCAAAACAGCTGTGCCGGCCAAAAGAGTCGCGCTGGCGACCCGTGTGGTCGGGAATCTCCCAGTTTGTGGGTAACAGAAATTCATCTGAAATTGTGGCGTCCACTTGCTCTCTGCGCTTTCACTGTGAGCTACAATCCTGAGCTGTTGTTAATCGACCATCTTGGATCTCTCCAGAAGCTGATATCTTGTTTAATTTGACTTATTGCCTTAATTCTTACTTGGTGCATAAAATGTGATATTTTATGGAAAAGTTTTGCATATGAATTTGAGTTTTTTGAGAATACCAAACTCATAAGAGGCCACCATTCTCATCTCCCACAATGTTGCTATGTCCATAGAAATTGGAAACCAGCTAGGACTCAGTTGACTTCACCAGGGGGTCATATTTATTTGCAGCGAACAAATAAATATGGTTCCACTGAGCTGTGGAACCCAGTGGTTTGGAGTACAGCTAAATGCCTGCCCTGCCCACCAAAATGTGGAAGCAGGGGAGCTAATCTCTGACCATCTTAAGGTCACATGGTCTCTTTCCCCTACAGGTCCTGGCACACGTTCTGTTCCCCTCTCTCTCTCCATACCAGTGTTCTCTGTTTTGGCATTTATGTGGACCAAACATGACTTCCTGTTTTATGTCACTTCCCTAGTCAAGCACCCAGTGTCTTCAGGTCCCAGTTTCAAATTCCTGGGGAAAAGTCCAACTAGTTCAGCTTGGACCAGTTATCCATTTCTGGTCCAAGCATCTGTGGCCAGCAAGCCACAGTCACATGACCAGCAGTCTGCACAGCTGGGGCTGTGAGAGCAGATGCTCAGCCATGGGGGAGGTGACCTAAGTAGGTTCCCCCAAGTGGGTGGTAAGGAGGAAATTGTCAGTTAGGGAATCATGACTATCTTTGATTCACCAGGTGTGGAAATGGTTGCTTTGCATAGCAAGTATAGCGTGGAATACAAGTCTGTTTCCTGGCCCATCTTGGTCATCCTGCTGATCTTTTCCTCTTTTTCATTTGGTTTCTCAGTCAGTCTTTAACTTCCTCCCTTTGCTTCTTCTCACTTCGTTTTACCTCCTCTATCTCTGAGTGAGTGTTCCAAAAAAGTAATGTGATGCATTTGTTCGTAGCAAGAACACTATTATAGATAATCCAAGACCAACCTCTAGTTCGGGTGCTAGACCTTAGGCAAGTCACTGAAGCATTATTGGCTCTAGCTTCATCTTCTGAAAATGAATGGAGTTGGACCAGATGGTAGAAGAAACCTTAGAGATTACCTTCCCCAGGGATGCTAAACATCTGTCCAAACTCATGCTGCCATTCTGCAATACAGCACCCAAGGCAGATGTTGCTAATTGATCCCAGCACCCTTCCCTGCCAATCCAGGACTGTGATTAGAATCCCTCCTAACAGTCTAGGCAGCTGCTACCAGTCAGCTGGAGGCAACTCTTGAGATGGGATCAGTTACCACAGCTAACTCTGAGCAAGAAATTGAGGCCTAGCAGTCTACCAACTTTTCTTACTCCTATCTTCCTTATTGGGATGAATATGTGAAGTCATGGATATGCGAAGCCATTATTCCTAATTCTCTGAAGTTATAAGGGAAAAAATAAATTCCCTCTTCTGCTCTTTTCTTCCTAATTATTCAGTCTTAAAAAAAGACCAAACAAAAACAACTGTTTTCTTCTTGACCAATCCAGCCTTTAACTTCTCCCATGGCTGAAGAATTGACAACTTTTTTTCTTTAGCAAAGGTATGGAATCAGCCACATTTGTCTAAGTTCCCCAGAATTGGACTGGCTCACTTTGCAACTATGCGGTGGCAGGCAACAGTGAGAGTTATTTTACTTTTGAAAATATGTTTTCTGCAGTTATATTTAGACTGAAGAAAAATCCTTGCATTCTCAACTCTAATTATATTCAATGTGCCTAATTGCTATTACTCTCAAAGATGATATTGAGTGAGGTTGCATCTTCAATTCACGTTTCTCATTTATTTTTACAAATGACACAGCTTTGGAACATCTGCTCTGCCTATAGAACACTCATTTTTGCAGATGATGCAGCTGTAATGGCTGGTGGCAGAATTGTTTCCTCGATGACGATACTAGGGTATGTCTCTCCCTTTCTGCCTTTCCTGCTAAGATGCCGTTTTTAAATTCGCCTTCTGGAGTTCATTTCCCCAAGAGAGATAGGTTCACACTTCTAAGGCAGCATATTTCTATTATTTCTGCCGAAGGGCTGCTTTCTGGAGTAGTTAACAATGGCAGCCTCCATGTGGCACGTCTACCTTATATAATGGCTCTGTAGCTGGGGGAGCTGTAGGTATGGAAAGAAAGGAGATGAATGCAAATAGAAAGATGAAGGGTAATTTGCCAAGATCAGATATGGATATGGTAATATCCATATCCTGAATGCATAGAGTTGGCTTTCTAGTAAAAAGAATCCTTGATGTTGGTAGAGAATATGGCCATTATACCTTATTCCCCCTTGGAAAGGGGTGGTGCCCTAAGTAAATAAGGAAGAGTTGGAATGGGTTCATACAGGCTGAACTAAACACGTTTATGTCATTATTATTAATATTTAATTCCCATTCAAAAATGTTGTAAGTTAATAAAAGTGAGGACTTAAATGCTTCTATTTCTGGAATCAACCACCCACTTTTAGGAAACACAGAAGACAGAGGAACACGTTGAAATGCATCGTGAATGTGTGTCAGCATAGTCCAGACTGTGGGAAACTCTGCAGGTTAAAGGGCTCAGGCTCTTCATCAGGAACAAAAGGAGTGGAAGGGGAGAACCTGGAGATTAAAAGACTTAAAAGACATAGCAGGCCAGGCGTGGTGGCTCACACCAGTAATCCAGCACTTTGGGAGGCTGAGGCCAGTGGATCGTGAGGTCAGGAGTTCAAGACCATCCTGGCCAAGATGGTGAAACCTCATCTCTGCTGAAAACAGAAAAATTAGCCAGGCGTGGTGGCACATGCCTATAATCCCAGCTGCTCCGGAGGCTGAGGCAGAGAATTGCTTGAACCCAGAAGGTGGAGGTTGCAGTAAGCTGAGATCGTGCCACTGCACTCCAGCCTGGGTGACAGAGCGAGACTCTGTCTCAAAAAAAAAAAAAAAAAAAGACATAGCAAAGGAAAATTTTTGTTGGGCAAGATAAATCTATGTCTCAGGTGGCAAAACTTTTGAAAAATGACCTCTTGGTTTAAATTATGCTAAATTAACAAGCTCTTATAGATAATTGGATTTCAACTTCTCATGCTACAGATGGGAAACTGAGGCTTAGTCAGATAAAGTGATTTGCTTCACTTCTAAATGGGAGCACGTCAGGGAACTACAACCAGAATCCAGATCCCCTGGCCCACCCTGTGATGTTTATCACTATTTCTCTTGAGTATGATCGTGTACCATACATTAACTTTCTCTTTGAGTTCATTGAAATAGATAAAATCACAGCAGACTCAATGACATATTGGAGACTACTTTGTGTTTATCTGTTCCTTTAATTGCTTTTCAAGGAAAATTGGCTCTGGCTTTGTCCTTTGAATAGTGGCTATAAACCTAAGAACTATGGCACACTATGACTTTTTGATTCACAGAATGAAGTTACTATTTTGCTTTCTACTTGCTATGATATTATAAAGTCTGTTTTATTCTTTTGCACTATTAAAATGTTATAAAGTTGCAATTAAAGCTGTAAAATAATCTAACCTTGGCTATTAAATTTTATTTTTCCCTAATAGTTCTTCTGGCATTGATTTAAATTACAGGTTGAGTATTCCTTGTCCAAAATGCTTGGGGCTAGAAGTATTTCAGATTTGAGATATTTTTGGATTTGGGAATATTAAAATCTGAAGTCCAAAATGTCCCATTTGGCATTTCCTATGAGCGTCATGTTGACACTGAAGGACTTTTGGATTTTGGAGCATTTCAGATTTTGGATTTTGGGATTTGGGATGCTCAACCTGTACTCATTTTCACATATGTAGCACATTTTCTTGGGGAATACAATCTTAAATAGACTGGATGTTTTGAACATCAGAACTGTCTGATACAGGTGAGCATGAAAAATAACCAGTTAAATACTCAGAATTCTAAATAAAGACATGTATGTCACTACCCCGCAAGTGATCTAACCAACATATTTACCCTACTGAAATTAATTTAGGGTTAAATTATTCAATATTTCAATTCATTTTTTTGAGAGAGTAGATTTTAAAGAACTCTATAAAAGAAATGTTGAGTTCTGTATGCTACAGTGACATATATTTGTCATAACTTATTTTTAGTTTTGAAAAGAGCCAGGATTTCAAGCTCAATTACAAGTAATTAGCAACTCAACCAATGTGCCACAGGAAGCATTTGATTTCTCTTGGTATTTGTAAGAAGTCAACAAAACATGCCACTATTTCACTGGTAAATGGCTGTAACAGTTATTTACTGTGAAAATAATAGTGTTAACAATTACTTCAGGATAGGAGATAGAATCGTTTGTTATTTATGTTGAGGATAGGTAGTCGTCTATGTTTTTAACTTCGAGAAGCTATGCGTATGTAATGATATTGAACAAGAGGAGTGGAAAGTCATAAGCTATATAACATTTCTGATGTCAGAACAACTGTTCTTTCTTTAGATGGGGGTAGATCAGAGAAGGAAAGAGTTTTACATCATTTAAAAAGTCTTCATTTGGGTAGTTTGTCCTTGGCCATTCAGACAAGCCCTTCCCAACCCTTAGTGCCAGAACGTTCTGTGGAGACTGCCACTCTGGTGCCCTCCTCACATTTCTTCTCTGCCTCCCCCACCCCAGCGGTAAGAGGTACGAAATATCCTTCTCTATGATACTTACCTATCAAAGGAAATGTCAGGTCATCATTTTTTTTATAACCACTTTATTGAGGAATGATTGACATACAAAAAGTTGTAGATACTCAATGTGTATAACTTGATGTGTTTGGAAATAAGTATATCATGAAACTATCAAACCGTCACTATCCATGTCCTGAACGTATCCACCATCTCCCAAAGTTTCTTCTCTCTTCCTTTTTTATCTTTTTGTGGTAAGGGCACATAACATAAGATCTACCCTCTTAGTGAATTTTTAACCATACAATACAGTATTGTGAATCATGGACCCTATGCTGTACAGTAGATCTCCAGATCTTATTTTTTATAACTGAAACATTGTGTACCCTTTGACCAACACTTCACCATTTCTCTACCCCAGCTGCCCCTAGTAACCACTGTTCTGTTCTACTCTCTATTTCTGTGAGTTTGGCTATTTTAGATTGCACATATAAGTGAGATCATGCAGGATTTGTCTTTCTGTGTCTGGCTTATTTCACTTAACATAATGCCTTCTTCAAAAAACAGGTAGGTCACTGATTTTCAGACTTGAAGAGCTCATGGACCAGTAAAATGAAAAATTTTGGAAGCCCAGTTTAGATTTGCTAACTTCTAATTTTGTCAAGTAAAGGCATTAACAAAACAATAGCTACACATGCTATCATTATTGTTTAGAAAACAAAGGAAATTTTGACAGTAAAATGAAGGATTGCCCTTTAGACCCAGAAAGGCAATTGGTGGACTCTCTCTCTCCCTCCCTCCCTCCCTCCCTCTCTCTTCCTCTTTCTCTTGTAATTGTTTTTCTTGTTTTGTCTTTGTTGCATGAAAACTTTGCATCAGAGATTGAAGTTTGAACTGGCATTCAGAAACCTTGCATTGAGTGTTTTACTTTTAAAAAGTAACATCTCAGCCCAGTGCAGTGGCTCATGCCTGTAATCTCAGCATTTTGGGAGGCTGAGGCAGAAGGATCGCTTGAGGCCTGGAGTTCTAGACCAGCTTGGGCAACAGAGCAAGACCCCATTTCAACAAAAACAAAAAACAAAATTCAGTGGGCATGGTGGCACGTGCCCGAAGTCCTAGCTACTCAGGAGACTGAGGTGGCAGGATTGCTTGTAAAAGCCCATGACTTCTAGGCTGCAGTGAGCTGTGATCTCGCCACTGCACTTTAGCCCAGGCAACAGAGCAAGACCCCATCTCTTAAAAAAAGAAGCATCTCTGAAAGGTAGACTCTTCAAGTTTTTAAAAGAATATTGAACACCTTGGGGTAGGAACCACATCTTATGCACTGCTCTATAGTGAGGCAGGATATGGTTGCGGTAAAGAATGTAGACTTGAGGGCCAGACTGCCTGAGTTGAAATCACAGCTCCACCGCTGACTTACAAACGGAATGACTTTGGGTAAGGTTTTGAACTTTTCTGTGCCTGCATCTGCATCTGTAAAATGAGAGTAAGAATTTGTGCCTTCCCGAGAGCATTGTTGTGAGGCTTAAATGTGTTCACATTTGTAAACACTTAGAAAAACGCTGGACTGTGGGAAATAGGACGTTTCCTATCTGGCATGTGGCAGGCACTCAGCAGGCTCATTGAGTGAGTATGGAAAGGATAAGTTTCATGTATACGGTAAATACTCTGACTGTGGGCTCATCTTTCTGTTATGTGGCAGTGAGGCAGACACACATGGCATCTCCTCCCAGCCTCCAGCAAATGGTAGATGTCTCTCTTAGGCTTCTCTTAGAGAAGAATGATGTCTGGACTGGCTAAGCTATGTGACGGAAGTACCAGCATTCTGGTTCTTTCTTTCTTTCTTTCTCTGTGGGCACCCCTAGTCCTGGTCAGACACTCTGTTGCTAGTGACAGATTGGCCTGAAGGAGAACGGGAGGATAAAGGAAAATCCATTGCCAACACTGAAAATTCATGTGTAACGATATGATTATTACTAGCTGAGGCGTTAGGAGATGGAAATGAAACTTTTGTTGATGGAGGAAATTTAAATTTAATGTAGGTAGGCCTTATATTTTTATGCCAAATGAGAGACAATGTAGCCTCAGTGAAACATCTAAATTATAGAATTTTAAAAATAAATGCTATTTTGATATGACTATATATGTAAACACTGAAGGCAAGTAAACTATAAATGAAAATTGTTTTTTATGAGCATATTGTTATCTTTTTGAGTTTGGGTGCTCTGAAGGACTTGAAAATTATTGTTTAAATATTTTCTTTTTTAAAATCTTAGAGGCAATCAGTTTAATAATATTCATTCCTAATAAAGTTGGGCTGTAATTTGTTTTTATAAGAATCTGAATTAACAAATCCTGAAATAATGATATCATATTAATGGTGTTAGACTTCGGCAGTAAAACATACCTAATCGGTCATCAATGAATATGAAATTAAGAATTAATAACAGTATTAGTTATGAATATTGGCAACATATTCTGCTTCTGTGGTCCCAATGTAGATACCTGCAGGTTTTTGGTGTCTAAGTGTAAGAAGAACATCAGTACCTATGAGGCATCACAGACTTTTTCAGTAGACCACTTTTCCTGTGTGTTTCCAGTCAGGGGAGGAAATGATCAAGTATTGATATCAACATCTTACCTAAATTAACTTAGTGCCCCAAGAAGGCATCAGAACCAGTCAGCATAATAATAATAATGCCTATAATCCCAGCACTTTGGGAGGTGGAGGCAGGAGGACCACTTGAGGCCAGGAGTTTGGGACCAGCCTGGGTAACATAGAGAGACCTTGTGTCTACAAAAACCTTTTTTAAAAAAATTAGCTGGGCCTGGTGGTGCACGCCTGTAGTGCTAGCCACTTGGGAGGCTGAGGCCGAAGGGTCCCTTGATCCTGGTAGTTCAAGGCTGCAGTGAACTATGATTGCACCACTGTGCTCTAGCTTGGGTGACAGAGTGAGACTCTCAAAACAGCAACAGCAAAAAAGATGGTCTTCACATTTGTTATAGCATTTACAGTTTTCTTGGGGCACATCCTTATGCTGACTCATGTGAGTGCCTCAGTAGATAAGTTCATGAACAAGCCTGGTAAAACACAATCTAAAATATGACAAAAGTAGAATAATTTGTCAGCCATGGAATGACAAAGAATGTGTTTTCTGATTCTATAGCCGATTCTGTCCACCCATCAGTTCTTTGGTTTTCTTCTCAGTGTTTGAAATTGCTCAAGGGCAACGACGTTAAAACCCTGGAATTCCTTCAAGGTGTTCTTCAGAGTCGCGGTTCCTTGGAATATCAATGGGTATCACACAAAAAAGAAAAAAGAAGGAAGAGTTCTGCAGTCAACTCATTTGGGGATTTTCTAAGTTAAATAAAACTTTTCTTTACCGTAAGACTTTTCAAAGCCCTTAGTGTACTTGTATGCCCTGTGAATCTCCCATGAGAGATTTTCTAAACTGCTTTGAATACAGAACTTCTTTCCCCCCTCAAATGTATTTATTGGAACAGATGTCCTGACGTGATTATCTTTACTTATTCTCGATTTTAGGGAATGTCAAATTATCCGGATGCCCCTAATATACTAGAAGGATTATTTTCATTTCAATATTACAAAATTCTCTGTGAGATGCCAAATGAATGAGAAGTTTTCTGCCTATCATGTACCAATGTAGATGGTACAAGGCTGGGATTGCACATTGTAACCTTTGGGAAAACACTGAGTTTTTTTGTAGAAGTGTAGAAAACATTGATCCTACATCCTTGGTGTAGGATCATACTAGTTAGTCCTTAAATGCAGTGAAAAGTCTTACATTACTTTGTGTGTATGTGCTCATGTTGACTGTCGTGTACTTGATAAAATTATTACTTGTTAGTTGGGTATCATACTAAGCAAAAAGGGAAAAGTACTCTAAAGATCTAAAAATAAAGAGCTGTGGGAATGATGACATCTTAATTAGGGCTGTCACTTAAAAGAGGTTTACATTTAGGCCTTTACAAAATGGTGTGAAGCCCGAGCAAGATGTTTTGTCTTTTCGCCCAATTCTCTAAGCCCCTGTTACTGCTTTTCTTTTAAAGGCATGGTATTTTCTGTATCCCCAAAGTCTTTCTTGCCTGATGGATTTAAATGGACTCAACTTCCCTTTGGACCATTAGCATAAAATAGTAAAAGTTAATATGAAACCTTGGAAAGATTTGCAAGTATGACCGTCCTAGTTTTAAAGGTCAGTTATTGGTTGTTAATTGTGTTTTCTATGGTTGAGTTTAAACTTATTAATGATCCTGTCAGAAAGATGCTGGGAGAAGAAGAGGGAAGAACCCCCACTAAGTCCCATTGGTTTACTTTTCTCGACACAGATAATATTTTTCCAAACACGGGACCTTCAGTGTGTGTGATGCTCTAGTCCAAAAGAGGTCATCGTGGCTGCCCTACCTCCTGTGTAGGGATTATGATGGCAAAATTAGGAGGCAGAGAGGCCAGGCATGGTGGCTCATGCCTATAATCGCAGCACTTTGGGAGGCCAGGGTGGGTGAATCATTTGAGGCAGGAGTTTGAGAACAGCCTGACCAATATGGTGAAATCCCATCTCTACTAAAAATATAAAGAATTTAGCCAATGCATGGTGGTGGGTACCTGTAATCCCAGCTACTCAGGAGGCTGAGGCAGGAGAATCGTTTGAACCCAGGAGGAGGAGGTTGCAGTGAGCCGAGATGGCTCCACTGCACTCCAGCCTGCTCGGCAAAGTAAGACTCCATCTCAAAAAAAAAAAAAAAAAAAAAATTGGGAGAGAGAGGTACCAGCTTTTTTTCAAAACCTGATTCCACAAAAGATTAGCAACAAACTTTTTAAAAAAAGAAATAGCTATGAAAGGGCTTTGAAAGTTAAAATGCTTCTATCAGTGCAGTCAACAGTATCTTCTATTTGCTGGCATCACTTCAAGGAAAGGCAATTTGATTCTATTAACTGGTGCATTTTGTTTTAAAAAGCCCCAAGAGGAATCATGTTAGGCAAGAAGGTCCCAGGTGCCAAACTTCAGCACTTAGGGCCGTGGAAGGGTTTGGCGTGTAAGTGGGTTGGGTGTGGGTGGATGCTTCATCACAGCTGTGGCTCTTAGTTCATCTCTTTTGACCTTCTGGGAATGGAAGCCTGACAGGTGTTGGTGATTTAGAGCTGTGCTCAGTAATGTTTGCCGAAATACCACTGAGAGAGACACATCGAACTCTGAAGGATGAGGCAGCTCTGTGGGCCCCAGGCTTCTCAGACCTCTCTGGGAGAGTGGAACCCAGCCCAGAGCTGGAAATGAAGGAGACTGACGCCTCCCCACAGGGTGCAGAGAGCCTTGACTCTGCAGTCCCAGGCTGAGCCACACTAGGCTGCAGAGTCGCTCTTGGTGTGACCCTGGCCAAGCCAGCACTTGACCTCTCTGAGCTCTTGTTTCCTCATTGGTAAAAAGGAGATAATCTTCATCCCCTATCTCACAGGTACTGTGGAAGAACAAGGTGAGGTGATGGATATGAAAATGTCCTGTAAACTATGAGGCATGCAAAGATGTTTGAGATTCTGACAATCCATGATTTGCGGGCGTTTCTGAGTTCTGACTGGAATCCTGGTCCTGCAAACCTTTGATGGCATTCATGCCTAGCCTGGACTGAACAAATAATGATAATAATAATAATAGCCGGGCACAGTGGCTCACACCTGTAATCTCAGCACTTTGGGAGGCCGAGGCGGGCAGATCACGAGGTCAAGAGATCAAGACCATCCTGGCCAACATGGTGAAACCCCGTCTCTACTAAAAATATAAAAATTAGTGGGCGTGGTGGCACGTGCCTGTAGTCCCAGCTACTCGGGAGTCTGAGGCAGGAGAATTGCTTAAACCCGGGAGGCGGAGGTTGTAGTGAGCCAAGATTGTGCCACTGCACTCCAGCTGGCGCCTGGCAACGGAGAGAGACTCTGTCTCAAAAAAAAAAAATAATAGCAACAATAGTAGTACTTGTGACCACTATGTGCTCTACGAGCATTATTCTAAGGACTTTGTGTATCAGCTCATTTTAACCCTTAAAACAATTCATGAGGTAAGGACTGTAATTATCTCCATTTTACAGATAAGGAAACTGATGTGCAGAGATGTCAAATAACTTGTCCAATGGAGAAGTGGGATTTGAATCCAGCCAGTCTGATTCTAGGGCCTGATCAAAAGCTGCAGATATTTTTCTCTGACGTATCAGGGAGAGGAGCTTGGCATCTCTGTTAATGCTTCTTAATTGGTTGCCTTCGTTTATTTGGTTAAAGAGCTACTAGTGATCTAGTTGGCTTTTCTGTAAGTGCTGCCGTTAAGGAAACCTGCCAGTGGACAGTGAATAGGACAAAGTGGATTGTCTTGTGCGTGTTGTGGGAAACGCAGCCAGGCTTATATCTACACCCTGGGAAGGTTTTCTTCTCCCTCTGTGTTTCCAGCCGTCAAAGAAAGGGGCACTGCTGATTGGGAAAGAACCACCACTGTGGCTAGGTTACAAGAGTAGTTTTGAGTAAACCAGGAAGCAGTCCAGGGCAGCATTGAACTGAAAGGGAGAACACTCCTTCAGTAGCAGACTCTGGAGTCTGCGGTAACAGCATCATGACCAGGGGACTGATATAGCCCCAGGCCTGATGGGGGATTGGCTCAAACAGACGGTAACAGCAGCAGGGGAGCCTGATGAGTACATGTACGCTTCCTTGAGGTGAAAGTTCTGTTTGCTACCTGGCGGGAATAATTAGAGTGTAGCAGCATCACGGCCCGGGTCTGAGTCTTGCGTACAAGAACTGAGAATGATAAACTAGCAGCGCCGAGAGCCTCAGGAAGACAGAGGCCTGAACGGTCTGTCATTATGCCTGTTGGGGTAGCCGTGTGGTCCCTGAGATGTGGGGGTCTCAGGAAGCGGTTCGCACTGTTTTTTGACATTAGTCGATGACAGGTTCTATGTGTCAAACCTGGCTAACCACTTTCTTAATTCCTTTTAAGTTTCACTGTGATAATAAATGGCTCTCTGGTCTTTTTAGTTCAAGGCTCAGTTTAACATTCATGGGATTCTCTGCAAATTTGCAAAGCCCAGAAAAACATTTGATACTTACCCTGCGTGTGCATACATGCACGTGATCCCAGTCTGTGTAAGTTGTTAAGCCTGATAGTCTGACAGGAGTGACTTGTCACTTTTCTGAAGCTCTTAGAATCATGGTTTTATTTCAGCTTGTCTGGCTCAGACAAGCTTAGTGAAAATGTATGTGTATAAATTGTGTATAGAATAGGGTTTTGTATGACTACCCACTGTTTCCTTGAGATGGGGAGGGATGACTCATTTTAACTTTTTATTATTTTGAGAGTCTTTATCCTGCTTGCTTTCACTCTGTTTCCAACATGAATCCATCTCTGTTTCCAACAATCTTTCCTCATCTAGCACCTCCTTAAATCTCTTATCATTTAAACTACCTTCCAGTAAAATTCTTTAGACTACGAATTCCCTTCGTGGGAAACACTGTCGGTCCAAACAGAAGGGGCTTGTTGGCTTGTCCCTGGATGGGCCATCATTGTAAACATGCAGAAAACGCAGCCAGTCTGGGGCTTGTACGGCAAACCACCACTGTCTGTCTCCCACTCTTGTGTGTAGGACTTATCTTTGCCCTCCACAGTTTTTTTTTGTTGTTGTTTTTGAGATGGATTCTCACTCTCTGGAGTGCAATGGCATGATCTTGTCTCACTGCAACTTCTGCCTCCCGGGTTCAAGCGATTCTCTTGCCTCAGCCTCTTCGGTAGCTGGGACTACAGGCACCTGCCACTTTGCTTGGCTAATTTGTGTGTGTGTGTGTGTGTGTGTGTGTGTGTGTGTGTGTGTGTGTATTTTTAGTAGAGACGGGGTTTACCATGTTGGCCAGGCTAGTCTTGAACTCCTATCCTCAAGTGATCCGCCTGCCTTGGTCTCCCAAAGTGCTGGGCTTATGGGCATGAGCCACTGTGCCTGGCCGCTTTCTACAATTTTTTGAAGACTCTTACCATATTTGTGAGCAAACAGTAATTCATGTCATTCAGACTAAGTAGAAGAAAGTCATGTTTTTTGGGGGTGAAGAAGAGACACTGGGGAGTCAGTGGAAGTTTATTGAGAAAAACAGGAACTCAGTAATTTGACTAGAGTAGCTTGGTATTTTTTTCCTTGAAAAATGGAGTTAAAAAATAAGAGTTCAACCTGTTGCATAGCAACATTTCAGTGTGTTTACTGGTGTGGCTTTGTTTCTACTCTTGCAAAGCTCTGTTTTCTCTTTAAATTACTTCCTCTGAGTCTCAGGTGCTATGTCTCAGGTGCTATTTTTATTTCATGACTCGTTCTCTGTGGTATACCAAACAAACTCACTGACTTGTGCTTCCTTTTAACTGTCTTGATGGCAACTTTGCACCATCCTTCATGCTACTCTTCAGTCATGATACCCTGTGCTCTCTCTTCTTCCTACTCTCCTGCTTCACTGTACCACATTCCAAAGCTCCCTACTTCCTACCTGTATTCATTTTCTATTGCTATTTAACAAATTCCCACAAACTTTGTGGCTTAAAACAACATACATTTATTATCTCACAATTTCCATGAGTTGAAAGGTTGGACACAGCTTATCTGCACAGGGTCTCACAGGGCTGCATTCATGGCTTTGGCTTGGCTGTGTTCTCATCTGGAGAGTTGGCTGGGAAGAATCCATTTCCAAGCTCACTCAGGTTGTTGGCATAATTCACTTCTTTGTGGCTGCCAGACTGAAGGCTTTGGCTCATTTCTGGCTATCAGCTTTAAGAGGCTGTTCATGGTTCCTAGAGACACCAGTAGTTCCTAGATGCCACCCACAGTTCTCACCACCTGGGCCTTCCCATTGTGGCTTCTTACTTCATCAAGGCACCAAGAAGTCCGCTTGCAGTGTAGGGTATTATATAAGATCATAGAATCACAAGAGTGGCATCCTATCACTTACTCTGTTGTTAGAAGAAAGTTACAAGTTGGCTGGGCATGGTGGCTCATGCTAGTAATCTCAGCACTTCGGGAGGTCATGGTGGGAAGATCACTTGAGCCCAGGAGTTTGAGAACAGCCTGGGGACTTGGTAAAACCCTGTCTATACAAAAAATATAAAAATTAGCTGGGCTTAGTGGTACATGCCTGTAGTCCCAGCTATTAGGGAGGCTGAGCTGAGAGGATTCCTTGAGCCCAAAAGGTTGAGGCTGCAATGAGCCATGATCACACCACTGCACTCTAGTCTAGGTGGCAGAGCGAGACCCTGTCTCAAAAAAAAAAAGAAAAAAGAAAAAGAAAAAAGAAAGTCACAGGTTCTGCTCATACTCAAGGCGAGAGGATCACAAAAGGCATGACCACCAGGAGATGGAGATCATGGGGCCACACTGGAGTCTGCCTGACATACCACCTAGATCAGGTTTTTACTTCACTGCCTTCCCAAAGTGTGTTTCAGGTTGTCTGTAATTTGGTTTTACCTTATTGCTCCAAATTTATATTTTCCTTCTCCCTAATAAACGCTAGCTATCCCTCATTTCCTCCTCAAAATTTGTCTTTCCGTTTTATGGTCTTCCATAATGCAACTTTAATTAATACAGTAATTTTTTACCTAATTAGCATAGACATAATTCTAAAATCTTGTGTATAAAGCAGAATTATTTTTCATTGAAGTGAAGGGTTCTTAGCTAATTTTTGGCTTCTGAATCGTTTTGAGAATCTGATTAAAGCTATAGAGACTCATTTCCCAGAAGTGAGGGACACGATCACACATGTACTATTTCAGTTATTATTACAGTACAACAAACCACCCCTGGCTCAGTGCTATAAAACAACGAGCATTTTATTATTCTCATGGTTTTGGGAATTCAGACGGGGCCTAGTTCGGATGGCTTGTCCCTGCTTCATGATGTCTGGGCCTCAGTGGGGGACATTCAGACAGCTGGAGTGATTCCAAAGGTTAGGGGAAGAGTGGTCTAGTCCTCATTCATGTGTCTGTTGTCTGGGCTGATATGCCAAGCAGGCTTGGCTCAGCTGGGACTGTGGATTGGAGTGGTCAGGCATAGCCTCTCCATATTGTATGGGCTGCTCGCAGAGTAAGGACTGTGGGTTCCAGGAGGGAGAGAGAGGGAACATCCCAAGAGTGAGCATTCCAGGAGACCAAGCTCAAGTGGCTTGGCCTTTGATGGTGTTGCTTTGGAAATCACGTGGTGTTATTGGTCAAACAGACTCAAAGCCCACTCAGATTCAAGGAGAGGGGACCTAGACACCACCTCTCAATGGGAGGCGTAAAGGAGAAAAAACTCAAAACATTGCACGTGTAAACACAAACATATTTAAAGCAACACTAGTATCTTGAACTCTGGGAATTGAAATGGACCATAAAGGATGATCCGTTTCCATCTCCTATGCAGGGCTCAACTCTTCTTCACAACATGCTTGCCATCTTGAGCCTGAACCACGACAGGGGTTTTCTAAGCACTCTGCCATCAGCCATTCTTGTTCCTTTCCCGTCTGTTCTTCACAGCCAGGATGGTTTTTCCAAAACACAGATTTGTTCCTGTGCATCAGCTGCTCCCGCCCTCCCCATCAAACTAAAACCTACAATGCTGCAGAGGGAGGTGATGGCCGCTGGAGCAATGGTCCAGCTGTTGCCTACCTCTGCAGGCTTAATCTCATGTCTTGCCCGCCTGCTGTTCCTGATCTAGCTGTGGTTACCTTCTTTCAGTTCCTTGTACTTGTGATGCCTCTTCCTGACGTAGGGCCTTGACATAGTCTTGTTCCTTTATGTGGAATGCTTTTCCCTACCCTCTTTGCTTGGTTAACTTTTATTCATTCTTTGGATCTTGATAGTCACTTCCTCAGGGATATGCTTTCCGACCTTCCTGATCAGATCACATGACTATGCATCTTTCATCTATAACATTTATCATTCTCACATTCAAAAAATGTTGGTTTCCATATCTCCCGTAGAACTGTGAGTTCCATGAAGCCAGAGACCGTGTATGTTTTTCCTTAAGACATTGCTTAACCCAGTGTCTGGCGTACAACAGACATTTGCAGATGGAAGGTAGAAAAGGAGGGAGGGAAGAAAGGAAGGAAGGAAAGGTGGGATGAGTGAACCTAAACTATGCACTTTTGGAAACTTCCAGTGGTGGAGAACTCACTGACTTTAAGCCAGCTTATTTTGTTTTCAATAGTTTTAGTAATTAGGGAAATGTTTCTGTTATTATTAAGTTCTAATCTCTCTCTTTATGCCTTCTTCCCCACTGTCCCTAGTTCTGTCCCTGGAGCACTAAATAACACATCCAGTTTCTTTTTCACATGTTTTAGGGAGATTGTGGTTTCTTGAATCAGTCTTTTCAAATGTTTACTGACATAGTACACCTTACAGCAGTGAAGGGTATACTGATACCCCAGAGTCAATGACAGGCACAAACATATCTTTGAAGGCCTTAGTTTTATCTTGGATCAGTCATTTGAATTTTGCATTCTACTCAAGAATGTGTATTTATCTTTACATATGAGTATTTTCCCCCCGAATCTTTAAATAAAATTATATTTTGGAATGATGCATGCATTAGTCCATTTTCATGCTGCTCTGAAGACATATCCGAGACTGGGTAATTTATAAGGGAAAGAGGGTCAGTTGATTCACAGATCAGCATGGCTGGGGAGACCTCAGGAAACTGAAACTTAGAATCATGGTGGAAGGTGAAGGGGAAGCAAGGCCCCTTCTTCACAAGGTGGCAGTAAGGTGAAGTGCTGAGTGAAGGGAGAAGAGCCCCTTATAAAACCATCAGATCTCGTGAGAACTCACTATCAGGGGAACAGCATGGAGAAAACCACCCAAATGATTCAATGTCCTCCACCTGGTCTTTTCCTTGTCATGTAGGGATTATGAGGATTACAATTCCAGATAAGATTTGGGTAGAGACACAAAGCCTAACCATATCAATATGCTTTTTCATTCGTGAAGTTTTTATTACCACCAGGGATCTCCTCACTTCAGTGTGCAAATGGGGACCCTCCCTTTATAAAAAGTTTTCCTTTTTATAGTGTAAAACATCTCCATAAAGATCACGTACTAGCATGTATCAGTTTCTTAGTGTTTTTCTTTTTGTTTATTTTTTTATTGCATTTTAGGTTTTGGGGTACATGTGAAGAACATGCAAGATTGTTGCATAGGTACACACGTGGCAGTGTGATTTGCTGCTTTCCTCCCCTTCACCTATATCTGGTATTTCTCCCCATGCTATCTCTCCCCAAC
>CAUYLG010029712.1:0-52622 GCA_963573385.1 Cacajao melanocephalus | reverse complement strand
CGTGCCTGTAGTCCCAGCTACTCGGGAGGCTGAGGCGGGAGGATCGCTTGAGTCCAGGAGTTCTGGGCTGTAGTGCGCTATGCTGATCGGGTGTCTGCACTAAGTTCAGCATCAATATGGTGACCTCCCGGGAATGGGGGACCACTGGGTTGCCTAAGGAGGGGTGAACTGGCCCAGGTCGGAAACGGAGCAGGTCAAAACTCCTGTGCTGATCAGTCGTGGGATCGCACCTGTCAATAGCCACTGCAGTCCAGCCTGGGCGACATAGCGAGACCCCGTCTCTTAAAAAAAGAAAGAAAGAAAGAAAGAAAAACCAAAAAGCACTTCACTTTGAAATGTTTTCTCTGAGACAGTTTCGCTCTTGTTGCCCAGGCAGCTGTAGTGCACTGGCAGAGTCTCGGCTCACCTCAGCCTGTACCTCCTGGGTTTGAGCGATTCTCCTGCGTCAGCCTGCTGAGTAGCTGGGATTACAGGCATGCCCCACTATGCCCAGCTAATTTTGTGTTTTTAGTAGAGACAGGGTTTCTCCATGTTGGTCTTGCTGGTCTTGAGCCCCCAACCTCAGGTGATCTGCCCTCCTTGACTTCCCAGAGTGCTGAGATTACAGGCATGAGCCACTGCGCCCGGCCTGAAATGGTTTTAGACTTAGAAAAATGTTACAAAACACCGCTCAGAGAGTTGTCATGTAGCCTGCTTCATTTACTTACAGTGCCCTGATCCGAACCAGGAGACGTCCCCAACCCATCACTGCCATGAGCCCTCGCCTCTCCTGTCTCCCCCATCTTGGCTGGTCCCTTCCTGCATAAGGAAAGCGGGGGGTCTCCCATGGTCTGGACTTTGAAGGAGAGCCAACCGGGGGCTCTGTGTGGTGCCCCTCAGTTGGGCCGGGCTGGTCTTCTCTGTGTTACGCTGAGGTTCTGCGTCCTGGCAGGAGCCCTGCAGATGGGGCTGGGCCTTGGGAGGCTCGTGGCGTCTGCGTGTCTCACTGTGGTGACGCTGGCCTTGCGTTTTGTCAGGTGGTGTCCACAGGTGCCCCGTTGGTTGGTTTTCTTCTGCCCTGGGAGAGGCACGCTGAGGCTGCGAGGCTGCCTAGGCCGCCTCTGACGGTTCTCTGTGGACTGCGGCATCCTGCGGGTCGCGCCTGCAGCTGTGATTACTACCGTGGTTGCTTAATGGTGATCTTTTTAAAACGTGTTTATTTTTATAAAAAAGACATGTGCTCTTGCTGTTTCTTAGGCCGGCCCCATGGAATCAGGCCCCATGGAGGCTTCATCACCTGCAGTCACCTACCGGGCCTTTACAGAAGCAGGATTCCCAGCCAGGCTGGAGCTCCCAGGCTGGAGCAGTTCCTGGTGGGCCTGTGGAGCGTGTCCTCGGGGGCTCGGGGTGTGTGGAGGAATCATCTGACTTCCAGGGAGAAAAGGGGGAGACGTGGAGTGGAGCTTGGGGCGGCCATTTGCTTTAGGGTCGGAGAGGAGCAGGGTGGGGGCCATAGACTCCACCCCAGGCCTCTCCCTGTTCGCTGCCTGTGGTAGGACACAGCGTGCCAGGAATAGGTCCCCGGCAAGGTCCATGTTCCTGTGTTGTCCAGGATCTAGGAGCATCTCTGGTGGTCCTGGCTGGGCGGTGGGCTTGAGAGCTACACCAGTTGGGGAATGAGACGGGAAGTTGGTGGCGGCGCTGGTCCGGCAAGAAGCGGTGGGTCACGGGGGTAGAGGATGGCTCTGCGTCTCTGACCTCTCTGTCTGTTTCAGGACAAACATCACGATGCTGCTCATGAAATCATCGAGACCATCCGGTGAGTGCGGGCCTGAGGGCCCTGCAGGGGGTGTCTTCAGTTCTGTGGACACCTGTGCTCTGTAGACTCTGTGGGGCGGCTCCCGAGGGGTAGGCTCCTGGAGGTGTTGCAAAGCAGAGCAGGGTGACTCAGGGATGGGTAGAGCTGCTTCTCCCAGCTCCCTTCCTGGCCAGTGGGTGTAGAAGTCTGAGTTGGCGTGTCCAGCGGGGCCTCCAGGGGCATTGCCCTGCCTTCCTCTGCCTCCTTGTCAGTCTCTGCCCTGTGGGTTTTGGGCTGACCTTCACTCCCACGTGCCCTCAGTGGCCTCCTGTGTCTGTGTCCCATGGGTGCAGAGATGTGCATTCTGGGGGCGACTTGGATGGGCAGGGGGAGGCGGCCGCCCCGTCTTTGTGAGCTCCCAGCCTGGGTTCCAGAGTTTGTGGTGACAGCACAGGGAGGCCTTCCAGGGTGCCGCTCTGTTGCCTGCTGGGAAGCTGCCTATGGTGGCTGGCATTCTGTGTGTCTCAGGTGCTCAGGGGCAGAACCCTCGTTGTGTCCACCTGCGGGGAGGCCACCTGTGTCCGTGGGGCCCTGGCGTCTTGCTGGGCTGCTCCTTAGCAGGCTCTGCTGTGAGGCCACTGCCCGTGCACACACCTAGCATCTGCCCAGGCCTGCGACTGCCACGAGGGCCATGCTGAGCTCCTCTTGGCCCGTGGCTCTGTGCCAGGGCCCTGGCTCCCAAGGCCCTGTGGGTCACTGTTGAGGCTGGGCAGCATCCCCTGGCCAAGTTGTTGAAGGATTAAGTGAAACCATTTTTGTAGGTAGGCCAGGGTGGGCCTGACCCAGGGTCCATGCTTAGAACGTGGGATCTGCTGTTTTTTAATGTCATGATCTGTGGACCAGGCAGTGGAGTAGGGGCCCCTTTGTTCTTTGTAAAAGAAGCCTGGTATTATGGTTGGAGGGAGGGCTCTACATCAGGCAGCTGGGCCCCAGCCCAGCCTCAGCCCAGCTGCAGTGTGCTCCTGGGCTCGGCCGCCTCGCTGTGCCTGGGTTTCTGTTGTCTTTATTCAGGGGCCGAGATTGTGCTGGCCGATTGCTGTCCTGTGTGTTTTCCGTGCCTGCCCATGCCGGGCTGCTCAGATCTCTGTCCTGGTTCCTTTGGTGCATTGCAGTGACTAATTTTAGAGTGAAGCAGCTTTTCCTCCCTGGGAGGTGCTGCACGTGGTGAGGTGCCGCTGTGCAGTTTCTTTACTTTTTTAAGGGATTGTGGGGTGTGTTTGTAAGGGATGTCGGTCCGCCATTTCTTCTCTTGTCTTGACTTTCTTTCCAGTCCTTTGTGTGTCTACGGTTTTAGTGTCAGGGTGACACTGGCTGCATGAAACTCTGAAGAAGTTTCTGTAGGCTTAGTGTTATATCTTGTCAGTGTTTGAGAGAATTCACCAGTGAAGCCATTGGGGCCTGGAGCCATCTTTGTGGAAAGTAAAATCTTTCACAGGTGTAGAGCTTTTGGAGATGTCGTTTCATCTTGTGTCAGTTTTGGTTTGGTAATTTGTGTCCTTCAGCTCTTGGGATGTGTTCCTCTCATTGAGGCTGTTGGATTTATTGGAATACCGTTTTCTTCTTCTCTTCCCTCCCCTTCCCCTTCCCCTTCTTTTTTTTTGAGGGAGTCTTGCTCTGTTGTCCATGCTGGAGTACAGCGGCATGATCTCATCTCATTGCAACCTCCACCTTTCCGGTTCAAGTGGTTCTTCTGCCTCAGCCTTCCGAGTAGCTGGGACTACAGGCGTGTGCCACCATGCCTGGCTAATTTTTGTGTTTCGTTGGCCAGGTCTACCTTGAACTCCTGACTACAAGTGATCCGCCCACCTCGGCCTTTCGAAGAGCTGGTGCTACAGGCCTGGCCCCATTTTCTTAGTATCACTGATTTTCCTCTTACTGTCTGTAAGTTCTGTAGGGACAGCGCCCCCTTTCATGATCGTTTTCAGTATCGTATCAGGATCCAAATGAGGTCGAAGCGTTGTGATGGGCTGGTATGTTTCCATCTCGTAGTCTATACCGCCCTCTGGCTCTTTTTCCCTGGCAGTGTTTGTTGAAGCTCTGCCGTATTTTGGGATTAGTTGATTCTTCAAATTATAGTTGTCTTTAGCTTTTTGTCAGTCAGTTTCTTTTCAAACTCTGATGTGGCCAGTGGCTTCCTAGACCAGCGCTGTAGCGTGTGAGTTCACTTAGCTCCCCAGAGCCACCCGTGTGTGACCTTGAAGCCGTGTAAAATCTGTGTGACTCATTAACAGCTTCATGGTAAACATCGTAGCCTTTGTTTTGAAGTCACGCCTCCTTCCTCTCTCCACTTGGAGTGGAGTGGTGGGGATGTTTATTTTCTGTTCGAGAGGACGCCGTGTTTAAGAGCAGATGTGGGCCCGGCGTGGTGGCTCACACTTGTATTCCCAGCGCTTTGGGAGGCCGTGGCGGGCAGATCATGAGGTCGAGACCACTCTGGTTAACACAGTGAAACGCTGTCTCTACTAAAAAATATAAAAATTAGTTGGGCGTGGTGACACGTGTCTGTAGTCCCAGCTACTCGGGAGGCTGAGGCAGGAGAATCACTTGAACCCAGGAGGTGGTGGTTGCAGTGAGCTGAGATTGCAACACTGTACTCCAGTGGGGCGACAGAGTGAGACTCTGTCTCAAACAAGCAAACCCCTCATGATTGTTTCTGCTGCTGTATTTCAGATGGGTCTGTGAAGAAATCCCGGATCTCAAGCTCGCTATGGAGAATTACGTTTTAATTGACTATGACACCAAAAGGTAAGCAGAGTCTTGCCCGGCCACTCCTCTCCCAGGACAGGCTCGGCTGCTGGGGAGGGCAGGACAGCGCAGCCTATAATTAGCTCTTCTTAGATGCTGCAAGCTGATCTGAAATTTCCTTTTAGAGTTGGCTGTGACCACCATCGTTATTTTGGTAGGAAATGTTTATCAACTCTTGGCGAAGGCTGTCAGAGCCGGGACAGAATTGGAAACTCCGGTTGTGGAAAGTGGAATTGGCATGTGTGGAGTCAGCCCGAGTTAGTAATCGCTCTTTTTATAGCCGGGGGCTGACAGCCAGAGGTCCGCGTTCCTGCTGGGGCTGTGCTGCTGGCCAGGCCTGGGCGGCCTTAGGCTTCTTGGCAGCTCTGTTTGGATCTCAGTGGGGTTTGCTCTGTGCCTGTGTCTCCAGCCCTGTGGCCGTGTTAGCAGGCATTAGCAGTGCTCCCTGGCGTTAGCAGTGCTCCCTGGCGGCTCCTGGGTCTTTGAGGAGGGTCTTGTGGGTGGAGAGGGGCAGGGCTGTCTCTGGAATGCTGGCTGGGAAGTGCTTTGTTTTTCTTTGAGTAGGAAGACATTCCAGGCTCCTGCGTTTTTCAGCTCTTGGGAGGTCTGAAATCAACAGCATTGTCCTCCCTCGAGAGCTCTGCCATCCTGAGCTTAAGTGAGCCCCTCTCCACGCTCCACCAAGCGTCAAGCCCAGGGCCCCTGACGCCCTCACGGGCTGAGCACGCTCTGAGCACGCTCTGTGTGCTCTCTGGCCTCATGGGCGTTTTGGGGGGACTCCTTTGTCTGCTGTTAGGGTCTCAGCCTCAGTAAACATGGAGATCCTGTGCCTCTCCCTCGAGCCCTGCCTGTTCCCTGCTCAGCACCCTGCTGCTCCACAAGTGGAGAAGCACATTGTGCTCACTTGGGGCTCAGCTGCTGGCACGGGTCCTCCGCACCCACCTGCTGCTGTGGACGTTAAGCCACTTGCCCTGCACATCGGGACCTCGGTGACCCCTCATCCGGTGTGATGGTGTGCTGGGCCATAGTATAAGGTGTGATGCAGCCTGCAGATGAACAGCCACACGGCAGGGTGCACAGGGTGAGGTCTGCAGGGCCACACAGAGCTCTCTCCGTGGAGTCGGGATGCACCAGCCCGGAAGCGCTCTGCACCCTGTCCTTCTGGGTTTCATGCGAGCTTCTTGGAGGCCTGGCTGATGACCGCCTCTGTCTCCAGTTACCTCTCTGAGCTTCTTACCGCAGCTTGGGCTTTACCCCACCCAGGAGCCCCCACAAGTTGCCTCCTTAGCATAGAAGATGCTCCTGTCACCTAGAAGTTCCCAGGAATCAGGAGCTCTGTCAGGAACTGGAGACCCCTCGGGTGGGTAGTATCTGGGTTGACCCCTTTCGCAGTAACCCGGTGCAGCTGTGCCATGCCTTACTTGTGTGTGGCCGGCCTGTGCCTTGGCTCTGAGCAGCGAGTGTGTCAGGCGCTGTGCTCACGGCGCCCCGGCACGGGGGTGTGTGGCATCCTTCTCCTTCACAAGGCTGAAAAGACATCAGGGACCGGCTGGGTGGTGGGAGGTCCTCATTCTCTCTCCATGCCCCTGAGATGCTGGCAGGGGCACCTGAGGGATCGAGCCATTAGGGCGTCAGGCCAAGGGCAGCCCCGGTTCTTCCTGCACCTGCATTTGCACCTCCTGCCAGGAAGTGTCTCTTCCAGGGAGTGCCCAGAGGTGTTTTGGGAGGGGTCTGGTTGTCGGCTGAAGGTGAGTGTGGAAGTTAGTGGCCAGCACTTCCTGGGCCGTGGGGAAGGCGGGAGGCAGTGGGCCGGCTCTGCCGCTTTGTGTCTCTCCTTCCTGTGGCGGGAGGCAGGCCCCGGCCAGATGCTGCTCACAGACCCAGGCCCGCGCGCCGCCTGTCGGCCCTTCACTCTGCCTGGGCTGCCTCCTTCATGCTCCAGATGATCCGGGTCCCGTGTGGCCGTGCTCCCCGGGGCTGTCGCAGGGTCTTGTGCTTGGCGTTTGCTGTTCTTAGGTTCTCTGGCTTTATTCTGTGAGCTGCTGGTTAAGGAAAGCATGAACTCAGCCTGTGGCGCTCGGGTTTTCCTGTGAGGAAGGCAGTGTGTGAACCTCAGACACATGCAGTGCCCAGATTAATTCAGGGCGGCCAGGGCGGGGCAGGAAGAGCATGGGGCTGGGGCTGGGGCGGGAGGAGGCGGAGGAAGGAGCCCCCAGCCACCTGCCCTCCCACAGCTGCAGAACCCCTGGGCACTGGGGATGTAGATGTGGGGATCAGGTCGTTCCCTGGGAGGACCATCCTGGACACTGCAGGGTGCCGAGCAGTGTCCCTGCCCCCATCTGTTGCTTGCCTCGCCGCATTCCTGGGGTCCCTGGCGAGAGCCACCGTGTTTGACAGTGTTCCTGGGACAGGCCACCCTCCTCCTTCTGTCTCTCAGTCTGCTGTGGTGCCTTGTGAGGAGGTGGAACGGACACTGTTGTCCGCGTTTTGCAGGTGGGCCTGACAGCCTGGGAAGATGAGCAAGTAACCAGGTCCACACCAGACAGACTGGGCTGGGCAGACCCCACAGCAGGCCTGCCCCCGACCCGGAAGCCCCCCGAGCCCAGGCCTGGCTGGGCAGAGTGCCCCACGGACAGTGGGTACTCCCTGCTGCTGGGTGGGCTTTGCCCTGGAGGGCTGTTGGGCACACGCACTTAGGTGGTGAAGGCTGGCCCTGCGGCCCAGGGCTCGGGGCAGAGCTGCTGCCGGTGGGGGCGGGGGCTGAGTCTCACTGCGGTCCCTGCTGTGCTGTGTCTGACATGACCCGCTGCGGATGTGTGAACGAGTTGGGGCTTCTGAGGGACATATGCACAGAGCAGTGTGGGCGGGGTGGGGGGCACCCTCCTTTATGCAGCATTCTCTCTTCCTGCACCTGTCCAGGCAGAGGCCTGCTGGTCCCCAGGACTGCGGCCGTTCCTCTGCCTCTAGTGCGGGTGGCTCTCTCCAGCCAGGGCAAGGAAGACCCTGTAAGGTCCGACCCAGGGGTTCTCACTCTGGGGGGCTGGCCTTGGTCCCCCTCGAGCCCTCTTCTCCTCACGCCTCCAGCTCACCTGGACCTGGGCTTTGCGCGGGCGCCTGGGCGGGTGCAGCTGCCTCGAGGTCCAGCGCTTTCCCGCACTGGACTCTGGAGATCTCCTTGTCTGTGCCCAGATCTGAGGTCCCCTGCATCAGGCTGGAAAGCCAGGCTTCTGCTGGAGGGGTCTGGGCCGACTGGCTGTTGGCTGTTGGGCGGGGACCACTAGAGCCTGCCCTGTCCGTGTGCCATTCCCTCTGTGCATGCAGCTGGTTCTGGCCCGCGTGACCAGGCCCTTCCCTTGCCTTTTTCAGCTTTGAGAGCATGCAGAGGCTCTGTGACAAGTACAACCGCGCCATCGACAGCATCCACCAGCTGGTAAGTGGCTCGTCCTGCCCTGAGGGGTCAGCAGTGCCCGGCTCCCAGACCCCTCCAGACCCCTGACATCATCATCTGGGGGCACAGAGTTCCCCCTTAGAGACCTCGGGCATTGGAGCGTGCAGTGTGGGGGGCCCATGGCCTGTGGGTGAGTGGGCGGTGCTGTTGAGGCCGGGTTGTGTGCTCGTGGGCTGGGCCAGCTGCGTGCTGTAGCCATGTGCCATTGCAGAGCCGTCTGGTTTGTGTGCTGAGGCAGAGCCCCGAGGCTGTGGTGTCTACACCCCTGGGCTGTCCGTGAGGGCCCCAGCAGAGGCAGGCCCAACCTCCCTGGGCTGTGTAAATGCAGCCTTCCCCTTGGACCTCCCCTACGCTGCCCGCCTCGCTCAGGTGGGATCCCGCCTGGGCTGCACCCTGGGGCTCCCCGGTCCTGCGACGCCTTGTGAAGCTTTCCTCACAAAGGATGGGAGACACAGCCAGCTGGGGTGTAGCAGGGAGTGTGCCGCTTCCCATGTTCTAGAAAGTGCTGTGGTCCCTGGTCTGTGAGGGCAGGGAAGCTCTTGAAGGTCTTGCCATGGAGGGAGGCCCTGGTGGGGACAGCGTGGCCTCGCTGGGCCCTCCTGAGTGGGGCTGGCTAGGCTGCTTCCACTGGGAAAGGGCCTGGGGCTGGGGCGTAGGGGCTGGGGCGGCCTGTGGCCAGGTGGTTCATGTAGCTTGGCCGGCCACCCTGCATCCGCAGTGGAAGGGCACCACGCAGCCCATGAAGCTGAACACGCGGCCGTCCACCGGGCTCCTGCGCCACATCCTGCAGCAGGTCTACAACCACTCGGTGACCGACCCCGAGAAGCTCAACAACTATGAGCCCTTCTCCCCCGAGGTGTACGGGGAGACCTCCTTCGACCTGGTGGCCCAGATGATCGATGAGATCAAGATGACCGACGACGACCTGTTTGTGGACTTGGGGAGCGGTGAGTGTCGCCCGCCACACACTCAGGCCACACGCTCTATGCCTGCCCCATACCTGCTTGGAGAAGAGTTGAACAGGGTCTGGTGATGCTGGCGTAGGCGACGCTTCCTTCCCGCACTTTGCCCTGCTGTGGGTCCGTTCCTTTCCCCGGCCCTGACCTTCCCCGAGCCCGGGGCTCCACACAGAGGGGAGAAATCGCAGGAACCCAGCGGTTCCCAGACCGTCCCCATCCTTCCAGGTGCCTGGAGACTGCTTTTCCCCTGCTCCCCGCCAGCAGGGGAGCAAGACCTGTGCACCCTCTGTGCTCACTCCCAGGAGCTGTGCTCGTTAGCCTGGGCCCCAGCCCGGTCCCCCACCCACGCCTGCAGCTGGCAGCAGTCCCTCCCCGGGCACATCTACTCCCTCCACAGCGACTGGAAAGGTCCCATAGAGAGGAAAACCCCAGGTCCTTGGGGCTCCTGGAGGGCCTTGTGCCCTCCCTGCATCCCCAGCCTCCCTCTGTACCCCTGTGTCTGGGCCATGCCCTGCCCCTCCCAGGTTGGGGCTCAGGGTGGTCTCTGCAAGCCCCCACAGACCACCTCCTAGCTACTGGTGGTGTTTAGCCCCTCCCTGCGCTCAGACTCTGACGGGCTCTGCTTGTGAGGTGTCGTCTTCTCTCACAGCACAGTGGGGCTCCCTGAGGCAGGGCCCCAGGTGTGGGTTCATGGCTCTGTCTTTAGCACCTGTGTGGCCTGAACGAGGCACAGATGAGCGGTCAGCACATGAATAGCCACAGTAGCCTGGTTAATTTCTTTTTTTTTTTTTTTTTTTTTGAGACAGTCTCAGTTTGTCACCCAGGCTGGAGTGCAATGGCTTGATCTCGGCTCACTGCAACCTCCGCCTCCTGAGTTAAAGCGATTCTCCTGCCTCAGCCTCCCGAGTAGCTGGGACTACAGGCGCATACCACTGTGCCTGGCTCATCTTTTTTTTTCAGTAGAGATGGGGGTTTCACTGTGTTAGCCAGGATGATCTCGATCTCCTGACCTTGTGATCCGCCCGCCTCGGCCTCCGAAAGTGCTGAGATTACAGGCGTGAGCCACCGCGTCTGGCTAGCCTGATTAATTTGATAGGACTACCCTATCCAGGCTGCAGGGCTGACTGGGTCATCAGCCGTCAAGGGTCAGACGGTGGAGGCCCCTTCTCTGCAGTGTGTAGGCTGTCTCTGGGCTCCTTGGACCTCAGTGGACGTGTAAACCTGTGCCAGTAGGTGTGTGAGCCCTGCTTCCAACAGTCCTGGCTCTGATGTGGGGGAGGGGGGACCTGAGGGCAGGGACCAAGAGGACTTCGCATAGACCAGGCATGGTGGCTCACGCCTATAGTCTTAGCACTTGGAAGGCTGAGATGGAAGGATTGCTTGAGGCCGAGAGTTCAAGACCCGCCTCGTCAGCATAGCATGACTCCTATCTCCTGTCTGTCACCAGGCTGGAATGCAGTGGCGTGATCTTGGCTCACTGCAACTTTCGACTCTCTGGTTCAAGTGATTCTCCTGCCTCAGCCTCCCGAGTAGCAAGGACTACAGGTGCGCCCCACCATGCCCAGCTAATTTTTGTACTTTTAATACAGAAGGGGTTTCACCATGTTGGCCAGGATGGTCTCGATCTCTTGACCACGTGATCTGTCCGCCTTGGTCTCCCAAAGTGCTGCGATTACAGGCGTGAGCCACTGCGCCCGATCTATTTTTTTTTTTTTTTTTTATTTTCAAGTTAAAAAAAATGCAGTAAAAATAACGCATATCGGTTGGGTGCAGTGGCTCATGCTTGTAATCCCAGCACTTTGGAAGGCTCTGGCAGGTGACCTCCTCACCAGAAGTCAGGAGTTTGAGACCAGCCTGGCCAATATGGTGAAACCCAGTCTCTACTAAAAATAAAAAAATTAGCTGAGTGTGGTGGTGGGCGCATGTAATACCAGCTGTGGGGAGGCTGAGGCATGAGAATTGCTTGAACCTGGGAGGTAGAGGTTGCAGTCACCTGAGATCGTGCCAGGTGGCTCCCGCGTGTAATTCCAGTGCTTTGGGAGGCTGAGGTGGGAGGGCTGCTTGAGTCCAGTTCAAAACCAGTCTAACATAACATAGCGAGACCCCATCTGTACTACAAAGAACAAAAAATTAGCTGGGTATGGTGGTGCCTGCCTGTGGTCGCAGCTATTTGGGAGCTGAGGTGGGAGGATTGCTTGAGCCCAAGAGGTCGAGACTGCAGTGAGCCAGGATCCCACCACTGCAGTTCAGCCTGGGCAACAGAACCAGACCTTGTGTCAAAAAAACCAAAAAAAATTAAACAGGCTCCTATGTTTTAGACGATATCCTAGCACTCGTTGGCGCAGCTCCGTCCTTCTCCCTGTGTGCCTCCTTTCTGGCTGGCATGGTGGTGCCCATCTGTTTCTCCTTTTGCGCTTGTGTGCCCGTCTGTGCCTCCCTTCCCGCTGGTGTGGTGCCTGTCTGTGCCTCCCTTCCCACTGCTGTGGCGCCCATCTGTGCCTCCCTTCCCGCTGCTGTGGCGGCCGTCTGTGCCCCCTTCCCGCTGGTGTGGTGCCCGTCTGATTCTGCCTTCTCACTGGTGTGCCCATCTGTACCTCCCTTCCCGCTGGTGTGGTGCCCGTCTCATTCTCCCTTCCCACTGGTGTGCCTGTCTGTGCCTCCCTTCCTGCTTGTGTGGCGGTGGCCGTCTGTGCCTCTCTTCTTGCTGGTGTGGTAGTGGCGGTCTGTGCCCACTGTGGTCGTGCTGTGGTTCGTGTCTCTGGAGCTCAGAGCTGCTTAGCACGGGAGGAGAGTGGTCTTGATGCCCCCAGTATGTGCAGCTGCCACCACCCTCCTGATGCTGGCACATCTGCAGCCCCAGCTCCCTCCTCCTCCCTTAGAGCCCGGTACTGCATTGTGCACTGATGCTGTGAAACCGCAGTGGCCGGGAGACTGTCCTGGCTGCGGGGGGCTCCTCACTGCTTCTCCCACCCCACATCGAGCCTCAGATCCCACTCATGAGCCTTCCTGGCTGCCCTCAGGTTTCATCAGCCACATTGCTGCGTGTCTCTGTGGTAGTGACGCAGGGATGATTTGGGGTGGACAGGAGCCTTTCCAGACCTGCCGAGTCTCAGGCAGCCCTGTCTGTCTGAACAGTGAACCCCACATGGGGCCCTTAGACTCAAAATGGAATCTGGTTCCGGGGGCCACCAGCTCATGTCCGTGGATGATGTGTCATGATGGCCGTCCACTCGTGGGGGCTCCGCTTGGGGCCTGGTCTTTGTGACGTATCCTAAGTGACCTCTGAGGATCGCATACGCGAGGAGACCCCTGGCCTCCCCTGTGGGTCTCTGTGGCCGTAATTCTGTGGCCTGCGTCCCTGAGCTGACGTGGCCTCCCAGGTGGTGTCTGAGCGTGTGTGGTATCTGATGGATCTCTCTCATCACAGGTGTGGGCCAGGTTGTGCTCCAGGTCGCTGCTGCCACCAACTGCAAACATCACTATGGCGTCGAGAAAGCGGACATCCCGGCCAAGTATGCGGAGGTGAGTGAGGCTGCAGGCCCCGGGGTGAGAGGCGGGGGACTCTCAGAGAAGCTGACACCCTGGGTGCCTGCACCCCATGCTGTGGGACTTCCGAGTCTGGGTGGCATTCTTTCCAGGCCTGAGATGTCTTGGCTGCCTGCAGGGTGTGCCTGTGAGTGCAGTGCCCGTGCGCCTTCGTGGCCCATCCCAGGCCGGCCCTCCAGGCCTGCCCTAGCGCCGTGGGGGCGTCTCGGAGCCTGTTTCACGCTGCATGCCACCAGTGAGGCAGGAGGTGCTCGGCTCCACCTCGTGGCACAGTCCGCCAAGAAGCACCCGGGGTGGTTTGGGCGCCGGTGCCAGCAGAGACATTGAGGCCCCGCTGCCCTGAGAGTTTGTAACGGGCGTTTGATTTCTTTCCTTCCAGACCATGGACCGCGAGTTCAGGAAGTGGATGAAATGGTATGGAAAAAAGCATGCAGAATACACAGTGAGTGCCATCGCTCCGCCCCGTTCCCATCACCGGCCCCACCCCCGCCCCAAGCCCTTTCAGCCCCTCCTTTCTGGCCACTGTTGGCACATGGCTGTTGGCACGTGGTGCCCCCTGTGGAGTCCTCTCTGGTTGTCGTAGGGCTGCCTGGGCATGGCCTCTGAGCCGGCAGTGGGCACCTCTGTTGGCGCCATCCCTCCTGTTCTCTCTGACATGGCCTCTGTCCCTTGGCATCCTACGGTGCACAGAGGTGGTCCAGGAAATGGGCTTGGGGCTCTGTGGAGCGGAGGCCTGTGGGACTGGCCAGGTTTTAGGCCGGCTGTAGAGTCCTTGGGGTGTCGTACCTCATTGAGGACAGCCTTGTTTGGATGGGTTCCTGGTCATCGGTGCTGTGTTCTTCATGACAAGCCCACGACCTTGGGGTGGGCAGTGTTCTTTCTGCCCTCTCACGGTGCCCTTGCCGAGGAAGCCATTCCTCCCATGGGTCCTGTGGATGGCTCCTGCACGTGGCCGGTCCCTGTCAGGGTTTCTCCCGTGGACCCTGTGGATGGTACCCGCACGTGGCCAGTCCCTGTGGGGCATGTGCTCCTTGTTCTATGGCTGGCTGAGTGGCGGTGGGAAGGGGATGCTCTTTGGAGAGCAGGAAGGTTGGTTTTCCTAATGGGTGATTACTGGGCTAGAGCTTCCAGGAGCAGCTGCCGCTCTTGCGTCGTCCTCAGACCTCTTCCCAGCCCATGCTGAGTCCTTAGATCCCAGGCTCTGCCCTGGACCTTTCCACACAGGGGCCGTGTTTGCAGAGCTGGCTTCTTCCTCCTCCTGTGCTCTCTCCCTCCCGGTCCCAGTCGCTCAGGCACTCACCTGTGGTGTGGGCTGACAGTGCCCAGCCTCCCAGCAAAGCCCCAGATCTGTGGATACCATCCCTGCCCTGCCCTCGTGGAGTATGGCTTGCTGCTGGTGCAGCTGCTCCTGTGATGTGGATTGGCGGGCAGCTTGGAGTCGGGGGGCTGCAGGATGCTTCCTGCTCTAGACCTGGAGCCCCTGGATCACAGGGTGGCCCCGGAGCCTGCAGCCCCTCAAAACCCGAGAGGCCTCCCTGAGAAGGTGGAAGGAGTGCTGGGCAGGGCGGGCACCCGGTCACCACCCTGGGAGGACAATGGCACAGGTGTCGCTAAACTGCCCACAGAGCAGCTCAGGATGGAACGTGGCAAGGCCTGATCCCAGGTGGCCCTGACGACACAGTTCCTGGGTGGAATCTGCAGGTTTGCAGAAGCAGCGGAATCAGACTCCTCAGGGTCCTGCTGTTGTCCGTCGATTCTCAGTTCAGAGGGCCGCCTGAGGCATGCAGGCGGGGTACAGTTTCAGCCCCCTGCCAGGCAGGGCTGCCCAGTGTCTGCCTCTCCGCCGGGTGAGTGGAGGTGTGGCTGGGGCTGTGTGCCCGTCTGTCTGTTGGGAGCTCCCTGCTGAGGCACCTTCTCTGGGCCTGTCTGCTGGGCCTCCCTCGGATCGCTGTGAGGCCTTGGCATTCCTGCCATTGCCGCCACCTCACAGGGAGAAGGCATTGAGGGGGTGAGTGGGTGTGCGTCCTGCCTAGTGTGTGCCCTGGCACCCAGCTCAGACCCCTCCACACTATCCTCCAGCACAGGTGAAGGCCAGAGTCAGGGCACCGGAGCCCAATCCCTGGTGTCCCTGACAGGGATCAGGAGCCTTTGCTGGCTGGTCCTGCCCTGAGTTTCCTGGCTGTGGTGGTCTGAGCAGGAGCCTTTGCTGGCTGGTCCTGCCCTGGGTTTCCTGGCTGTGGTGGTCTGAGCAGATCAACCTGGGTGGGGAAACGGATGCATGGTCCAGGCATGGCCGTTTTCCCTGCGGCACTGACACGGGCTCTGATGGCAGGGACACCGGGGTCAGGCAGTGTCCCTGTTTGCCTCCTCAGGGAGGGAGTTGGTGGCTGGAAACTTTGTTTTTTAGAGGCAGGGCTCCCCCATCCTCCAGGCTGGAGTGCAGTGGTGTGATCATAGTTCATTGCAGCTGTGAACTCCTGGGCTCAAGCGATCCTCCCACCTCATCTTCCTGAGTAGCTGGGACTGCAGCCATGCACCGCCACTCCTGGCTAATTAAAAAAAAATTGGGTCATGCCTGTAATCCCAGCACTTCAGGAGGCTGAGGCCAGGTAGACCACTGAGGTCAGGAACTCAAGACCAGCTTGGCTACCACGGTGAAAGCCTGTCTCTACTGAAAATACAAAAACTGGCTGGGCATGGTGGTGCACGTCTGTAGTCCCAGGTACTTGGCGGACTGAGGCAGAAGAATCACTTGAACCTGGGGAGCGGAGGCTACAGTGAGCTGAGATTGTGCTACAGCTCTCCGCCTTGGGCGATAGAGCCAGACTCCATCTTACCAAAAAACAAAACAAAACAAAAAAAACAACATACCAGCAGGGTTTCAGTGTGTTGGCCAGGTTGGCCTCAAACTCCTGGGTTCAAGCGATTCTCCTACCTTGGCCTCCTAAAGTGCTGGGATGACAGGCGTGAGCGTGCCCGGCTGTCCCTGTCTTTTTGGGTCTTGACATCCCATTTGTTTTTATTGCTGAATAGTATTCCATAGTCTGGGTGTGCCACAGTTAATTCGCCCACTTACGTGCTGAGGACATCTTGGCTGCCTCCATGATTTGGCGGTTATAAACACCACTGCCGTGAAGATCTGTGCGTCGGGTTCTGTGTGGACATAAGAACTCCGGTGGGTAGAGAGCAAGCAGCACGATTGCTGGATCGTGTGGAAGAAACCGCCAGACTGCCTCTTAGCGCGTCTACACTAGCTGCTGCATCCCCAGCAGTGAACAAGAGTTCCTGCTGCCCCAGGTTCTGGCCAGCACCGGAGAGGTCATTGATGCTTTATCCGAAGCCTTGCTGTGACGTGGGTCCTGGAGTTCCTGTCGATTCCTGGGGGTTTTCTGCGTTGACAGTTGTGTTGTCTGCAAACGTGGACCGTTTTGCCTTTTCCTTCGCAGCTCGTGTCCATTTCCTCCCCCTTTCCCATCCCCTTGTGCTGGCTGGCATTTCCCAGGCGATGTGAGTCGTGGGGGCAAGATGGTTACCCTTCCCTGCCCTGCTCCTGGTGGGCGGCTGAGCCCCTGGCTGCGGAGCGCCGTGGTAGCGGCGGGCTTGTGTGGACGGTCTTCGTCAGGTGGGGACGAGCCCTCGGCCCTGAGTCTGTGGCGCGTGCTGGTTTGGTGCTGTTTCTGGTGTCGGCTCGATGCCGTGCTTTCCATTCCTCACCCGGTTGCTGTGATGGGTTTCCAGTGTTGGCTCGGCCTGCCTCACCCCCGGAGTACGTCCGCCTCGATGGGCCTTCGATCCTGTGTATCTGAGGCGGGATTCCACTGGCTGACGCTCCGCTGAGGGGTTTTCTGCCGGGCCGGGGGCTGGAGCCGTGGTCTGCAGTGCTCCCTCGCGGCCGCGCCTGGCTGGTTTGGCCTCCAGATGGCGCTCCCTCGGCTCCTGTTCCGCTGTTCTTTGCTTTGACTGGGACTTGTGCCCCCGGGGCTGTGGGCCCAGCTCTCCTTCCCTTGTTCCGGAGTCCCCTGCCGTCTGTGGAAGCTTTGTGGTGTTCTGGGCCCGGAGTGCAGTCGGAAGTTCCCACATGGGTTCCTGGCTGTGGCAGGAGAGCCACGCAGGTCCTGGCCCAGAGGATGAAAGCCCTTGCCATGGTTCCCGGTGATGGCCTGGAGGGCCCCACGGTGCCTTCCTCCGCGAGGTATGGCTGGCCTGTGCCTTGCTCAGGAAAGGATAGGTGTCAGATAGTGGGGTCGCCCTGGCACTGCTTCCCCTCCTGCCTCATCTTGTCATCGTTGGGGTCAGCGCCCCACCCGCTGGGGCCTGGGTCCCTGACATGGCTGAGCAGTGCGTGTCTCGTGTGGCGCTCCTGGCATGGAGCTGCTTTTGTGGTCTGGATTCCATGCATGTTTAGGTGTGCATGGTCATGCCAGTGGCTCCTGAGGTGTGCCAGGAGCGTGATTTGGGGGAAAGGATGGCATTCCTCATGGCTTGGGCAACACTCATCAGAACCTGGTGGTGGGGAAGGCAGGTGTCAGTGCCGGTCTCTGCCTCTGGCATCTGTCCTGCTGCAGATGGTGGGTCAGAGAGGCTCTGTCTGACCGCTGTGTGCCCTTTCTGGTGGGCACTTCACTCCGACGTTGGAAGAAACCCTTGGAGCGGCTCTCCGTGGCTTAGCCTGTGCTCTGCTTGGCAGGCTCCAAGTCCTCCTACCTGAAGCGCTGTCACAGGGAGGCTCCTGGAGACCCAGCTCCCCAGTTCTGATGGGCATTGCGGACTCCAGAGGGAGCAGGGCTTGCCCGTGAGCCACAGTGCTTGCAGGAGCAGCTTTGGCCCCAGAGCCTCTAGTCATTGAGCGTGGGGGCCCCAGGGCAGGTTCCTGGCTCGGGGCCTGCGATGTGGGCCCAGATCTGCTTGGCACTGCTAAGGACTTGGGATTTTAATTATTTCCTGGGTGGCTGGTCCACGGGGAATGAGGGATGTTGAGAGGGTCAGTCTGTCAGATGTGGAGAGGGAGGAGACGAGCGTGGAGGGAGGCTCAGGAGGGCCAGCCTGTGCTCCTCCCATTTCGTCCCCTCCCTCCTGGGGCTTCCCCGGCCCTGGAGAGTGGAGGATGTGCAGCTGTTCCTGGCCAGGGCGGGCAGCTCTGTCCTCTGGATCTGGGTCTGAGTGGACGGGTGGCCCTGTCCTCCCAGCTTGCGGGGTGTACTTCTCTCACTGGGCCTGGACAGGTGGGCTACCCTGTTGCTCGGGGCAGTGGCCTGCTTGTGGGACCTTCTCTGTTCAGGGACTCCCTCTCCATCCTGAGAGAGACTCTGGATAGGGCACCAGACCTGTGGTGTAAAAAGGAGTGTCCCTCGTCCTCCCTCGGCCCTTAGGGTGCAGGCATGGGCTTCTACCCTGACTCAGGTGCCTTCACCCCCAACTACTCCAGTCCCCAGCAGGAATCCCCTTCCTGTCTCTAGGTGGGGCTGTCCTGGACATTTCACAGAAATGGGCTCACACACTGTCCTCAAGGTGCATGTGTGCTGTGGCCTGGTCTGAGCCTGGCTCCTGCTCCTGGCTGGGTCCTGCCCCAGTGTGTGGATGGCTGTGCTGTGCCGTGGACGGTGTGTGGACGGCCGTGCTGTGCTGTGTTGGTCTTTCATCTGCTGGTGGACGGTGTGTGGACGGCCGTGCTGTGCTGTGTTGGTCTTTCATCTGCTGATGGACAGTTGGCTGCTTCCACCTTCTGGCTGTGGCAAGGGCTGTTGGCTTTTGCAGGATTTGTGTCTGGGCTTTTGCATGGATGTGTTTTTATCTCTCCTGGGCATGTTACCTGGGAATGGAGGTGGTAGTGTCTTTGAAGGATTTAGAAGGAGGCATCTTGCTTGTCCAGATACCACCGCGTTGGACAGGTAGGTTGACGAGAGCTGTTTTCTCCTGGACGGTGCTTGGTCTTGAGGTCTGGGAGGTAGGCTGGCGTCGGGCTGCCGCTGGCCGTGCTGTGAGCGTGGCGTGGTGCTTTGTGGACAGCGCTGCTCTTACTGGGCCGTCAGTGGTGCTCAGGGCAGATGCCCATGGGGACAGGTGGCTCAGCTTCCCCATGTGCGTGTTTCCTGTGGTTGCTGAGGAGGAACGGAGCTCGGCTCGGGGCTTTCCCGGCCTGGCTGTGTTGCTGCCTGCCGCGGAGGGTGCCCCCAGCACCTCCAGCACCCCCAGCCTCCCTCAGGCCCTGCCTCAGGGTGCCCCTGCTGGCCACCTCCAGTCCTGGGAGTGACTGCAGCCTCTGATGTGGAGGAGCCTACAGTGTGTGGCCTGTAGGTGTGTGCTGGTGTGGCCGCAGTCACCTTTGCCGGGCCTGGCCTCCCTGAGTGGATGCTGGAGCATGGGGACCTGTCCCGGCTTCTCGGGAGGTCCTGCCTGTCCTCTGCGCGTCCCTCTCACCTGCCCTTCTGCCTGCAGCAGGAGCACCGGGTCTCCTGCTCCTCCCTGCAAGCGGAGCTGTGCTCATTCCACTATCTGTTTCTCACAGGGGCTGCGCGGGCCGGGCTGTCCAGGAGATGGGCGTCCGCGCTCACGCCTGCCTTCTCTTTCAGTTGGAGAGAGGCGATTTCCTCTCGGAAGAGTGGAGGGAGCGAATCGCCAACACGAGGTATGGCCGGCATGTTGGGTGCGCTCATGGGCGGGCAAGGGCCATGGCACTGGGCACCAGGGACAGGCCCTCGCTCCTGCGCTGGTTGCGGCAGAAAAGAGGTTGGCAGGGACAGGAGGGGCACCTTTCCCTCACGCTGGGTCTCTGGGGACCTGCAAAGCAGATGTGCCTGGCGGGTGGGGCCCTCAGAGCTCCGTCAGCCCCTGCCGGCATGAATCTGCTCCCGCTGCCTGTCGCCTTGACTTGGGGGCACTGTGGGCCCCTCTCGCCTGGGTCCTGGGCTTCCTCCCCACTCAGGCATGGTCTGGGGGTCTTCCTGTCTCTCTGTCCATTCCTCCTGAAGTAGCTGTCACCCACACAGCACAATGAGTGCTGCTTAAGGGAGCGGCCCCCCCCGATCCCAAGCCATCCCTGCCTGGCCCAGGCTTGCCCCTCTGCTCTGCCTCACACCTGGGCCTGGGAGCTCAGGGCACGGTCCAGGTCCGTTCCCACCGCCACCTGTTTGTCCTGGCGGCTGGTGGCGGCCGGCTCGGCTCTGTGGGAGTGGCTGGGCCACTGTGCTCTCCACCAGGCAGCCTGTGTAGGCCATGGCGCCCCACTGCATCCACCAGGGACCCTAGAGGTCCAAGGCGCTTGTGGGGGCCACTGGGGAGGTGGGGTCAGCAGCTGGCCAGGCCCTGCTCCCCCAGTCCCGCTATCCTCCCCGCTCCCCTCGTCCTCCCTGCATTTCTCATCCTCTGCATGCCCTTCGTCCTCCCCGCCCCCCTCGTCCTCCCCGCTCCCTCGCTTCCACCGTCTTCCCTGTGTCCCCCTTCCTCCTGGGTGTGCTCGTGGCTTGTGGTTGAGTGTCCCCCATAGACAGGGTTTTGGGTATAAGTAGAAAATGAGGGTTTCTTGGCCAGGCACGGTGGCTCACGCCTGTGATCCCAGCACTTTGGGAGGCCGAGGCAGACGGATCGTGAGGTCAGAGATCGAGGCCATTCTGATTAACATGGTGTGAAACCCTGTCTCTACTACAAATACAAAAATTAGCTGGGTGTAGGCTGCGTGCCTTTAATTCCAGCTACTCGGAAGGCTGAGGTAGGAGAATCATTTGAACCCAAGAGGCGGAGGCTGCAGTGAGCCCAGAATGTGCCACTGCGCTACAGCCTGGCAACAGAGTGAGACTTCGTCTCAAAGAACAAAAAAGGCCGGGTGCAGGGGCTCATGCCTGTAATCCCAACACTCTGGGAGGCCGAGGCGGGCGGATCACCTGAGGTCGGGAGTTCGAGGGCAGCCTGACCAACATGGAGAAACTCATCTTTACTAAAAATGAAAAATGAGCTGGGCGTGGTAGCACATGCCTGTCATCCCAGCTACTCAGGAGGCTGAGGCAGGAGAATCGCTTGAACCCAAGAGGTGGAGGTTGCAGTGAGCCGAGATCTCACCACTGCACTCCAGCCTGGACAACAAGAGTGAAACTCTGTCTCAAAAAACAAACAAAACAACAAAAAAAGGAAAACAGGAGTTTCTTTTCCCAGAAGTTTCCTGGGTTTGCCCTTGTGTGTGAACTTGCTTTGGGTTGGGGCACTGTGCCCACCGGCGGGTATTCTGCCCTCTGGAGGGCATCGTGCTGACCCTGTGCTGTCCCCGTCCCGTGGGGCTGTGGTGGGAGCGCAGGACGATCCGCAGCGGTCAGGCCGTGATTGCTGTCTCATAAGAAACTCTTAAGAAGCCGAGAGATTGCCTGGCGTCCCGTTGACATCTGGGCTCGGCCCAGGCTCTCACAGTTCCTCTCCAGGAGCTGCCGCTCACTGCCTTATCAGGCAGCCCCGGCCCTGGGCTCAGCCCGCTCCGGCTCCAGGCACAGTGTGCAGACCTTGACCAGGAGGCGCTCCTCCCCGGGCTGCCCACGGGTTGCGGGACCTCGCACGCTATCTGGCCTCAGCCTGTTTTCCCTCACCCGTGTCTGACCCGAGATGGCGGTGGCTTTGGAGGTGGCCTCGCGGAGAGTCCTTCTCTGAACACCCAGTTCCCCAGGTCTTTTTGGCTCACGCCTCTCACCTGCCTTGGCCACCTGAGCTCAGCAGCCTCACTTCTGGCTTTCCTAAGTGCAGTCCTGACTGGGGACACAGGCAGCCCCAGGACCCTCATTTGGGAACGGTGGCCTGGGAAAGCAATGCTGGGCCTGGAAGGGAGCCCTTGGTTCCCCCGTCCTTGCCAGGGCGTCTGAAACGCTGCCAAGGATGCCTCGCCCGGGCCCACAGTCTGCGGTCTCTGCCGCAGTTGAGCGGGAGCCTCTGCTCTGTGCTCCCTGTTGCAGTGCAGCCCCTGCTGGGCCTCTGTTCCTGGCCACCGCCTCCTTCCCTCAGCCTGTGGGTTCCCCACAGCTGCTCTTCCCGCTATGCGTGGGCTGCTCGGGAACCTTCCTCAACCGCTGCACTCCAGAGCCACCGAGATTCAAAACAAGTCACTTGGCCACGAAGCCTGCCCCCCTGATTTCAGCTCCATTCAAAAGAGGCCAAATTTGCCTTTTCCCTGCACCTGAAACCCACACCGTGAGCTCGACCGCGTGAGGTCAGCCGCGTGGTCTCCGCCACGTGGGCTCAGCCTTGTGGGCTCGGTCATGTGGGCTCAGCTGCGTGGTCTTGGCTGCGTGGGCTCGGCCCACGCAGGTGTGGGCGGGCAGGTGTGGGCAGGGCCTGGCGCTGGCAGCAGCAGCTGCTGGCTGCGCCCGTGAGCCGAGCTTTCATGGCACTGAACTGGAGTATTGTTTTGCAGTGTTATATTTGTGAATAACTTTGCCTTTGGTCCTGAGGTGGATCACCAGCTGAAGGAGCGGTTTGCAAACATGAAGGAAGGTAAGGCGCCCTCCTCGTTGGTCCGTGTTGTTGTGACATGGTTGAGGAAGGGTGGCCCGGGGGTCCCCGCAGGGTGTCCTGCAGAAGGCAGCTCAGACTTGGGGTCCTTAGTTCCCCAGGAGCCAGGCGGTCTTTCTTTGTTCTTTTTTTTCTTGTTTTATTGACACAGTCTTGCTCTGTCACACAGGCTGGAGTGCAGTGTCATAATCTCGGCTCACTGCAACCTCTGCCTCCCAGGTTCAAGCGTTTCTCCTGCCTCAGCCTACTAAGTAGCTGGGACTACAGGTGTGCACCACCACGTCCAGCTGATTTTTGTTTTCATTTTATTTTATCTAATTTCTTTGAGACGGAGTCTCGCTGTGTCCCCCAGGCTGGAGTGCAGTTGTATAATCTCAGCTCACTGCAACCTCTGCCTCCTGGGTTCAAGCAATTCTCGTGCCTCAGCCTCCGAGTAGCTGGGATTACAGGTGCCCACCGCCACAGCTGGCTAATTTTTATATTTTTGGTAGAGAGGGGGTTTCACCATATTGGCCAGGCTGGTCTCGAACGCCTGACCTCAGGTGATCCGCCTGCCTCGGCCTCCCAAAGTGCTGGGATTACAGGCATGAGCCACCGTGCCCGGCGTTGGAAGCTTCTTGAGTTGAGCCTGTAGCTCGCTTATGGCCAGCTGACCAGAGGGGCAAGAGTCCCCTTTATTCTTGACCCAAGCACATGGTGCTCGGCATCCATACTGAGCAGGAGTGGAGCTCTCAGGTGTTTTATTTTCTCCCTCTGGAGAAAGGTCGCCAGGCCTGTGCGGAGCCCTTGACACTGTGTCCTGAACGTCAGTCCCTGGCATAGTTTCAGGAGCAGCTAACTGAACCTGCTGCCTGGATTCCAGTCCTGCAGGGCAGGGTGGGACCCAGACCACGGTGTGTGGACTGTCCCTTCCCGTAAACATGGAGATCGAGCGTGCCGTTGACCCCCAGCCCCTGCCAGCCCTCCAGCAGGACGCAGGGCAGGTTTGGGGTCTTCTTCAGGAGATTGTGCTACCTCCCTCCCAGGCTCTCCGCCAAGCCCTGCAGCAAGCACCACCTCATCTTGTACCGGCGGATGTGGCTTCCCCAGCCACCGCTGGGCTCGGAGACAGGCTCTCTGGGGGTGCCCCCTCTCCCTCCCGACTGCTTCTCACCCCTCCACTCCAGGGAGACCTCCAGAGGCCAGGGGAGAATGGAGGTGGGCTCCTCAGGTCTTCCAAACAAAACCCAGAGGGTCTGCAGCTGCCTTCAGCACTGCCCTACAGCCATGGGGGTTTGGGAGGTGCTTGTGTGCCTGTGTCTGTGTGTGTGTGTGCGCCCGTGTGCCTGCGTGTCTGCGCGTGCCCGCGTCTGCATGTCTGTGCCTGTGTGCATGCCTCCGTGTCAGTGTGCATGCCTCCGTGTCTGCGTAGTGTCTGCTTGTGTGTCTGTGTGTGCATGCAGGCCTGCACGTCTGTGTGCGTCTGTGTGCCTTGCAAGTGTATTTGCATATCTGTGTGCGCGTGGTGATGGTGCTTCTGAGTCATCCCGGAGCTCCACGAGGACACCATGCTCCGCCCAGTCGCCCCCACACCTCAGGAGCACCCCAGACTCCCTCAACCCTGCGGCCCCACGCAGGAGGGCAGCCGTGGCTGCCTCAGCTCCTGCCACCCCCTCTGTGGTCCCCGTCCCCGCCGCCCTAGAATGCTGCTTCTGGCCGTATCTCGCCAGCTTTCTCTGCATGCTCAGCGACTCCGCACACTCAGCTACGGTGGCTGGGTCAGGGTACTGCGGTGCTGTCTCCTGTCCGGACCCTCCCCCTAGGGTCTCTGATCACCCTAGACGTGCCTGTGAGTGCCTGTCAGCCTGGCTCTGCAGCCATTAGTTGTGGCCCTGCTTGTGTCTGAGGTCCTGTCACAGGGACACTGGCATAACCTGTGTGTGCAGCCTGGCCCTGGAACTGCCCTTCCTGCTCCTCCTGAAGGGAGTGGCGCCTAGAAAGCCAGGCCTGGGCTGGCTCGGCGTCCAGGGGAGTAGAGCTGCAGAGCTGGGATGGGGCTCTGTGCGCCTGTGCACATGGATCCATTTTGACTTTTCCAACTCAAATGTCATATTATTTTCTTTATATGTATGGAAACAGAGACTGTTTCTCTCAACACAGCAGAGTTTGGCTCCTAAGAGCCTTAGCAGGAGGTGCTCCCTGCAGCGCACACGAGCTAGCCCCATAGCGACTGTCCCCAGTGGGCCTGGCACTCAGCAGCACCCTTGCAGAGGGAAGCTGCGGGCTTCTTTCCGGCCTGTCTGCATCTGTCACTGGCAGGACGGTTAGAATCCCTTGGTTCAGAGGTATTGGAAGGAACTCCTCTGCATGGCTGGCGACAGTTCACATCCACAGTTGGGTTCCGTTCCTGTGTGTACGTCTTGGGGGTCCGCCCTTCTTTCTGCCTCTCAGACCTTAGTTTTTTGTTTCTGTTGTTTTTTTTTTTTTTTTGAGACGTGGTCTCTATCCTTGGCCCAGGCTGGAGTGCAGTGGTGTGATCACAGCTCCCTGCAGCCTTGACCTCCTGGGCTCAAGCGATCCTTCTGCCTCAGCCTCCCAAGTAGCTGGGATCACAGATGTGCACCAAAATGTCCAGCTAATTTTTAATTTTAATTTTTTGTAGACATGGGGTCTCTCTGTGTTGCCCAGGCTGCTCTGGAACTTCTGGCCAATCTGTCTGCCGTGGCCTCCCATAGTGCTGGGTTTACAGGCATGAGCCTCTGCGCCTGGCAGCGCAGTGGGTTTTGAAGAAATTGCTGCACACGCGTCGGCCGGCCTTGCCTTCCTCATGTAACAGGAGATCCCGGGAATCACGCTGGACAGCGAGAGCTCCTTTTCTGGCCACATCTCTTAGCAGTGGCTGCCCAGGCGCTTCCGTAGCCGAGTCCCCAGCCAGGCCGTGTCGCTCCTGCTTCAGGAGGCTCGTCTGCAGAGCCCGCTCCACCGGGGAGATGCTGGCTCAGGGTCTAGGCTGCTGGGACTTTTGTGAGGACTTGAGAACTTTTTTTTTTTTTTTTTTGAGATGGCGTCTTGTTCTGTTGTTCAGGCTGGAGTGCAGTGGCACGATCCAGCTGACTGCAACATCCGCCTCCTGGGTTCAAGTGGTTCTCCTGTCTACCCTCCTGAGAAGCTGGGATTACAGGTGTGCGCCACCACGCCTGGCTAACTTTTTTGTATTTGTAGTAGAGACAGGGTCTCACCATGTTGCTAAGGCTGGTGTTGAACTCCTGACCTCAGGTGATTTACCCGCCTTGGCTTCCCAAAGTGTTGGGATTATAGGCGTGAGCCACCGCACCCGCCCGGCTGAGAAGGTTTTTTAAGGAAACGTTATTTGTAGGAGACTGGGCGCGGTGGATCAGTTGAGGCTAGGAGTTCCAGACCAGCTTGGCCCATATGGTGAAACCCCATCTCTACTAAAAAAATTACAAAAATTGGCCAGGCACGGTGGCACATGCCTGTAATCCCAGCGCTTTGGGAGGCCAAGGGCAGGCAGATCACGAGGTCAGGAGATTGAGACCATCCTGGTCAACATGGAGAAAGCTGTCTCTACTAAAAATACAAAATTAGTTGGGCGTGGTGGCGCGCGCCTGTAGTCTCAGCTACTTGGGAGGCTGAGGCAGGGGAATCGCTTGAACCCGGGAGGCGGAGGTTGCAGTGAGCCGAGAGACTCCATCTCCATTAAAAAAAAAAGTTACTTGTAGGATAGGTTTAAACTGGGAAGGTGTTCCCTAGTGTTGCTTATAGGCAGGTGGACGGGACTCAGAGCCCAGCGTGTGTGTCTGTGTGTGTTCTGTGGCGTGATTCCTTCTCTGTCACCTTGGTTGGTGTGTGCACTTCCGTCTCCTCTCCCCTGTGTGGCAGTAAGCAGCGTCTGTGTTTCAGGTGGCAGAATCGTGTCTTCAAAACCCTTTGCACCTCTAAACTTCAGAATAAACAGTAGAAACTTGAGTGGTAAGGAGCTCTCCCATTGCTAATTATTCACATGGATGATTTTAAGCATCTGACATGCTTTATTCCCAGGTCCCTCCCCATCGGCCCTGTGGACATTGAGGCTGGATCCTTCTTTGGGGTGGGGCCGTCCTGGGCACTGCGTGGTGCTGAGCAGCGTCCCTGGCCTCCACCCACTTGATGCCGGGAGCACCCCGGTCGTGACAACCACAAATGTCCCCAGACAGCGCTGTGTGTCCTAGGGGCAGAGTCACTCCTGGGGGAGGCCTGTGGCTTTGAGGGGAGGCTTGAAGGATTTAAGGGACTCTTGCGGATAGGGACAGCCCCTTGGGGGGAAGTAGCTGGCCCCTCCTGTGCCCCTGCCAGCCTCGTGTGCTGCGTGCTCTGTCGGCTCCCAGTCCCTGAGGAATGCCTGCCCGGGAGGTGCCTGTGTTGCTGGGTGCTGGCCAGGTGCAGCCACGATCTAAGTTGCTTCCAGATCTCCTCCCCGTCCTTTCCCATTCCACTCAGCTGGGCTTGTGGCCGTTCTTCTGAGGCTAGGGGCGCCCAGGCCAGGCGTTGTTCCATGGTGCACCTCCCTGGCCTGCTGGTTGAGGCGGCCTCAGTGGGCCGCTGTGGCCTCAGTGTGGGAGGAGAGGGAGGACGTGTGCAGCTCAGGGTTCTGTCCCCTGGCTTGCCCTTGGAGGGTGAGGTGGGCGTGGAGGGGCTGTCGGCGGGCTCGGGCCTCACCTTGGGCTGTGGCTCCCACAGACATCGGCACCATCATGCGCGTGGTGGAGCTGTCGCCCCTCAAGGGCTCGGTGTCGTGGACGGGGAAGCCGGTCTCGTACTACCTGCACACTATCGACCGCACCATAGTGAGTATCTGGCCGCGCCCCGGCCGCAGGGCCGCCCTCGCCTTCCCCACCACCACGTCGCACCTCCTGCCTTCTTAGGGGCCTCTGAGACCCTCACCCCTGAGCCCCGAATGCCTCCACGCTCCCCCCGCCGCTGCTCCCGGCCCGGGCTCAGCTGCTCAAGGGCTCTCGGCACTGCTGGCACCACAGGACCCACGAGGTTCTCCCAGGCACCAGGCATGTCCTGGGTGAGGGCTGAGCCCTCGCCTGCGCCCAGCCCCTGGGGTGGGGTGGGGCCATGGAAGATGTGTGACCGTAAGGGTCCTGGCTGCCATATCCAGAGGCCCCTGTGAACGGGAGTCCCACATCCCTTTCTCAGTTCCCTCCATGTAAGAGGGTCCAGAGGGTGGAGATGCCAGGGTCCATGGGTGGGGGCTGGGATGCTGCTTCCCTCCCTCTGCTTCCCGGCGTCCGCTGACACGACCCTGGGCCAGCATGGGGCCTGCCTCCCTCTCACGGTGCTTCCCCGACAGCCCCTTTGCATGGGTTCCCTGAGCCTCCTGCTGTGTGGGCGGCACGGCCCTCGACGCTGGGAGGCTTCCCCTGGTCTTTCCCGTCCTTTGGTTGGGCCCTCAGTTTCTGTTTTTTGGGGTCTCAGCGGTTTTCCTCAGTGTGGTGCTGGTGTGTCCAGACCCCCGCTGTTGGGTGCTTGCAGCCTGCACCGCAGCCTTCCTGGGGAGCACTGAGGCAGACTCGGGCCGAACGCCCCAGGCAGATGCACCCCGCCCCTCCCACCGCTCCCCCGAGGGCCCTGGGACGAGAGGCATGGTGAGCTGAGGCTGTGCCCATCGCGCGGCCCCACCCCAGGCAGTGCTGCTGCCTGCTCAGCTCGGCCCCTCGCCTTCCTCGGAGGCAGGTGCGGTGCTTCAGTGCAGAAAGCCTGCCCTCTGCCAGAAGCCACATCCCAGGCCTGCCCCGCCGCAGCCGTCGCATGTTGCTGAATTGAGGGTGATGCCTGGCCACAGCTGGGTCAGTCACATCCGCGTTTGCTGCCGGGTCTCCAGTTGCATGCCTGGTGTCCCCAAGTACCAGAACAGCCTCCCCCGCTCTCCGAGGAGCTGATGTTAGCTGGGTGTCCAGGCAAATCCGAACGGAGATTGGGACTCCCTTCTAATGAGGTTTCTCTTTCTTCTTTTAGCTTGAAAACTATTTTTCTAGTCTGAAAAACCCGAAACTCAGGGTAAGTTTGTGTATTTTCTCCTATGTGGGAGAGGCAGAGCCGTGTGGTGGGTTCCCGAGCCACGACTGCAGCGCTGCCCTGCCCCTCCCGCCACTCCTTCCACCCTCTCCGTACCCTGTCCTCCCCGGCCCCCTCCCACCTTTCCCCTGCTTCTCTCTCCCTTCATTCTCTGTCTCTCTCTCTGCTTTGCCTTGTCTTCGATGGTCTGGCCTGGACCATCCTTTTCCTTGTTGATACCCATTTTAGGGGGGGTGGTTGGGGTCAGTTTTGGTGATGGGGTGAACTGCACTGAAGGGCTGGGTGGGTGAATGGCCAGTGTGCTGCCGGCTGCTTTCTTGTGAGGCCTGGGGGCCCCACGTTGTTCTTGTCCCCCATCGGTGTTGAGCGCAGCTCCTGGGCCGCCGCTGCTCTGCACTTCCGAGGCAGGCTGTCCCCGCCTTTGGCAGTGGTGTGGAAGCCTGTCTGGGAGCTGCAGTGGCGTCGCTGCCCACTGGCGCCTCTGCAGCCTCTGACTCGCCTGCTTATTTGCCACCAAAGCTGAGAGGCTGTTTGTCCAAGCGTCCTTTCCTTTTGGAGGGTCAGATGAGATCAGCGTGTGGAGAACCCCACGAACGGCTCCGTCGCTACCTGAATTTGTAGCTGGGGCTGGGCTGCAACCCGGCCTCAGAGCGTGGTACCCCTTGGGGGTCCTGTGTCCTTCCCACCGTGCTTAGGCGGGTGCGGGTCTTCTCTGGAGAGCAGGGAACAGCCCAAGGTGGCTGGTGCATCCTGTGTTCTTCCTATGTGTCATAGCGTCCCACGCGTGGGCGTTGGCGCCTTTCGCTGAGAGGAGAGAGGGCAGGGGAGGCTGTGGGCTGTGGCTTCTGGGTCCTGCTGCCTGAGGCTCATCCTGTCTTGTTTCTTGGATGCAGCTCTTTCTCTCCATGGCCCACAGTCAGGCTTCTTACTGACGGGTGTGTGTGATCCCGGGAGTGGCTGTGAATGCGGTCATCTGTGTTCACGGGTTACGTCCTGGCCTGTGGGGCCCCAAGCAGCCCACTGCTGTCTCTGGGCCTCAGCTTCCTGATTTGTGCCACAGAGGATTTGCACAGGACAGAGTTGGGCCTATGGCCCCCTCAAGTCTGAGCTCCGCGTGCCCCTCGGTGCAGGAGAGCTGTGGGCGGCATCAGGGCTCACCGGGACCCAATCACTCTCCTTCCAGGAGGAACAGGAGGCAGCCCGGCGCCGCCAGCAGCGTGAGAGCAAGAGCAACGCGGCCACGCCCACCAAGGGTCCCGAGGGCAAGGCAGCTGGCCCTGTCGAAGCGCCCATGGTAAGCCCCCACCTGGTTACCGCTGCTGGACGGCACCACCCCCCCGACCCGGGAGACCCCATTGGTGGGAGGCTTTGCGCTCACCCCTGCCCTGCCCTCGTGTCCTCCAGGACTCTGGTGCCGAGGAAGAGAAGGCGGGAGCAGCCACCGTGAAGAAGCCGTCTCCCTCCAAAACCCGCAAGAAGAAGCTGAACAAGAAGGGGAGGAAGATGGCTGGCCGCAAGCGTGGGCGCCCCAAGAAGATGAACACTGCAAACCCCGAGCGGAAGCCCAAGAAGAACCAAACTGCACTGGATCTCCTGCACGCTCAGACCGTGTCTCAGACGGCAGCCTCCTCGCCCCAGGGTGAGTCACCTCTACCTGACGGCGCCCGCTCTCCCCGAGTGCAGAGGCCTAGGGGCCCCTCTGATGGGATGCCGCCCTCCTGAGCCCTGGGTATCCAGGGGGTCCCGGGAGCCTCCCTGGTGTGGCTACGCCTTCAGGGTGGCCCTGTCCTAAGGGGTACTGGGCACTTGCCCTATGCTGACGCCTGCCCACCGCTCTGCCCCAGATGCCTACAGGTCCCCTCACAGCCCGTTCTATCAGCTACCTCCGAGCGTGCAGCGGCACTCCCCCAACCCGCTGCTGGTGGCGCCCACCCCGCCCGCGCTGCAGAAGCTGCTAGGTGAGCTCTTGAGCGCAAGGGGGCCAGCGGAGGGGGCCGGGCTTGGGGTGGTTCTGGGAGGACCATGGGTTGTGACTGACCTCGAGGCAGCCCTCATGATCCCCATGCTGGACTCCACTGAGGTTCACCCAGGGTGGGGGTCCGCCTGCTGCAGGGGTCAGAGGAGGCTCAGATGCAGCCCGTGGGTTGTTTGAGGTCTCACTCGGGACGCGCTGCGTGATACTTGGGACATCTGTGGTTGTCATGACTGGAGGGTGCTGCTGGCCCGGGGCGGGTGCCGGCTGGGGATGTTGCTCAGGGCCCTGCAATGCCCCATGCAGTGGACGTTCGGCGGAGCAGGAGTCAGAGGGCCCAAGCGTCCTGTGAGCCGGGGGCGTGTGGTGTGGGCCCTGCCGGGCTCTGGCGGGCCCCTGCCTCCTGAGCGCCTGCCCTGGCACTGTGTTTGATTCTCACGGCTGCTCCAACTTCCTCCAGCCTCGGCTGCCCTCTTCTTACCTGTGCTGCGCCTCTCTTCCCAGAGTCCTTCAAGATCCAGTACCTGCAGTTCCTGGCGTACACGAAGACCCCCCAGTACAAGGCCAGCCTGCAGGAGCTGCTGGGCCAGGAGAAGGTGGGTCCCGGCCCCTCAGATTCCTCCTGCCCGCACGGAGGCAGGCCGGTTCCTGTTCCTCGGTGTCCGTCCCCGGCGGCGGAGGCCCTGGAGTGGAGGCCTGAGTGGCTCCCTCCTCCCCTCACCTGCTGTGAGAAACAAATTTACCCATTTTAAACCCAAAGAATGGACTGAGAGACCCGGAGAACAGGGACAACGAGACTCTTCATGTGGTTTTGCCAGATTGGTGTCTGAGGGCCACACCCAGCAGTTTCAACCAGTAGTGCACCCCCCAGCGCGCAGCCCTCCCTGCGTCTCACAGGCTGAGGACGGTGGGGTCCCTGTCCTCGCGAGCGTCGCCTGTTGGTTGTTGGGCAGGGGCTTTAGGTGTTTTGTCTAGGGTTGTCATGCTGCGTTTTGTCGCTGCCCACAACGCATTGCAATCCTAGTCAGCTCAGGGGCTCTTCAGGTACCTGACCCATGGCCTGAATAGGGGCAGGCTCGTGAGAACAGGCACAGCAGGCTGGTGGACACGCATCTTAGACTCAGCGCCTTTGGTTTGGGTGAGGCGACTGAGCGGGCAGGGGGCGGGGGAGCCCAAGAAGCAGGTATCAGAGACCTAAGCAGGGGCCTAGTATATCCTGTCTTCTCTGTAGTTTGCTGACCTAAGCCGATTCAAGGCACTTTGTCTTGGAAATGGACCACTGTATACATGATTTCCTTCAGCTGAGGTCCCGGCTGTGGGGTACCCCCCACACCCCTGATCTCCCCCAGGGAGCCGTGGAGGACGTGCCTCGGTGCGGAGCTAGGGCCAGGCTATGGGTGGAAGTTCTGGCGGCCCAGAGGTGACTCCAGAAGCCACTGGAGCCATGAAGTCTGCTGTTTCTGAGCCCTGGTTTGCATTTTGGACTTAGGTTTTGCTTTAAAGAAGCTTACAGGCTCACACCTGTAATCCCAGCATTTGGGAGGCCGAGGCGGGCGGATCACGAGGTCAGGAGTTTGCGACAAGCCTGTCCAACATGGTGAAACCCCGTCTCTACTAAAAATACAGAAATTAGCTGGGCACAGTGGCGGGTGCCTGTAATCTCAGCTACTCTGGAGGCTGAGGCAGGAGAATCACTTGAACCCTGGAGGCGGAGGTTACAGTTAGCTGAGATCGCACCATTGCACTTTAGCCTGGGTGACAGAGACTTCGTCTGAAAAATAAAAAGCCTACGGGGTGCTTTGAGCATAGGCACACGCATTGCTTCCTGTGGCTGACAGCAGGCCTGGGGCTCCGTTCTTGGCCGCTCTCTGGACGTTGTCCCATGGCAGTGGCTTCTGGCTCTTCCCTTCGGGGTGGGCCAAGGGGGCACTGCAGCAGGCTTCCTTTCAGATGCATGTGAAAAGTCCATCCCCTGGTATTGCCTTGGGGTAAACTCTTAGACGCTGGCTTCCCTCTGCAGTGAACCAGATGCAGAGCTGGTCCCCTCCCACCGCGGCCTGAGTGTTACTGGGCATCTCAGCCTGCCGTGGGTCCCCTCAGGCGTGTCTGTCCTTGAGCGCATCTGCAGGCAGGCGTGAGAGGCGGGGCGTGGGCCTTTCCTGCGGGCCCTCAGTCACCTTCCCCGTCCGTCCTGCAGGAAAAGAACGCCCAGCTCCTGGGCACGGCCCAGCAGCTCCTCAGCCACTGCCAGGCCCAGAAGGAGGAGATCAGGAGGCTGTTCCAGCAGAAACTGGATGAGGTAGTGGCTCCTGGAGGGCTGATGGCAGCTGGGGCGCAGCCTGGGGTGGCCCACATCCGTCGGTGCGGCTTCCTGTGGCTCCTGTCTGGGCCTCTGTCTGGCTGTGTCTCATGGGCTGGGCTGCAGGGGTTTCCATGCCTGGGGGCTTCCTTCACCTGGGACGCCACCAGTGTGACCGCTCCCCTGCCCCGTGTCCCCAGCTGGGTGTGAAGGCGCTGACCTACAACGACCTGATTCAAGCGCAGAAAGAGATCTCCGCCCACAATCAGCAGCTGCGGGAGCAGTCGGAGCAGCTGGAGCAGGATAACCGCGCACTCCGCAGCCAGAGCCTGCAGCTGGTGGGGGCCGCCGCGCCGGGACAGGGACATAGAGGGAGCTGGAGGGACCCCGCCGGGGCGGGTGTGTCCTCTGTGCGGGTGGGAGGCTCTGGAAGGCCGCCTCGTGGGGTCGGTTCCCCAACAAATAGTGCGACCTGTGAAAGCTTGTGGAGCGCGTCACAGCAGGCCAGCCCGGGACCCTGGGCGGATGGTTTCTCAGCAGCCCTGGTGTCAAGGAGCCGCATTGTGGCAGGCTCAAGGTGTGGTGTCCCGTGAGCATCCCCCTGCTGTGGTGTGGGTGCTAGAGCTGCCTCGTCTGTCTGTGGGGGCCCCAGCCTTCACTGGTTCCCCATCCTCAGCCTGCTATTCCAGAAGCAGGTTCTGTTCCCTAAGCACACAGGCTATCATCTGAGGCTGGCCGAGGGAGCCCTTGCCCTGAGGGTGCAGAGTGTGCCAGTCAGCCAGTTGATGCTGTCCCGTCCCTGTCCCCTCAGCTCAAGGCTCGCTGCGAGGAGCTGCAGCTGGACTGGGCCACGCTGTCCCTGGAGAAGCTGCTGAAGGAGAAGCAGGCCCTGAAGAGCCAGATCTCGGAGAAGCAGAGGCACTGCCTGGAGCTGCAGGTGGGCTGGGCGTCGGGCTATGATCGGTGGTGCCCGAGACGCTCCTGTCGGCCTCCCTGTGACAGCATTGAGGCCCCAGGGTGCTTGTGGTTTCAGCAGCCTAGGAAGAGGGTGGAGGAGGCTTGTGGAACCTTCTCTCCTGGGCTGCAGGCTGGCCGTGTGGACAGCTCCGCCTCACTCTGGCCCTCAGCTCTCTGGGGCATCTCGGGCGTGCTCAGCTGTGTGCACAGCGTTGACCTAGGAATTCCTGGCTTCCTCTCCCTGACTGTTTCTGCGACAGTCATGGGCAGAATTTGTTCTGGAAAATAGCTGGATCAGAGCAGGGGCTCATGCCTGTAATCCCAGCACTTTGGGAGGCTGAGGTGGGTGGATCACTTGAGGTCAGGAGTTGGAGACTAGCCTGGCCAACACGGTGGGACCCTGTCTCTACCAAAAATGCAAAAGTTAGCCGGGTGTGGTGGTGCGTGCCTATAGTCCCAGCTACTGGGGAGGCTGAGGCAGGAAGATCATTTGAGCCTGGGAGGTGGAGGCTGCAGTGAACCAAGATTTCGCCACTGCATTCCAGCCAGGGTGACAGAGCCAGGCGCTGTCTGAAAAATAAAATAGCTCGTACTTTCTGATGCTGAGAAACGTGTTTGTGGAGGCTGAGTAGAGGAAGTGTGGAGCAGGGCGTGTGGCGGGAAGGCGCTCTCCTCCTCCTCCCGGGCAGGAGCTTGTGTGCGGTGCCCACTGCTGCCGTGCAGTCTGGAAAGCAGCAGGTCGCGGGCTTCGTTCCAATGGCCCTGTGCCTTCGAGGCTGTGCCCGCCTGCTGAGCTCACATGTCCCCAGCGTGGTTCCAGTGTTGATGGACATGGTGCCTCGTCACCAGCCCTCTGTTGCCCTTTCAAAGGCCTTCACCAAAGCCTTGCTGCGAGGCTGCCCTGAGAGGCAGGAGCCCACACGTGCTGGCATGGGGGAGCGCCAGCCACATGCGGCCGAGCTGCTTGCTCATGTGTATGGCCCTGGCAAGCCTCACCAGCGCACCTTAGAGAAACGGAGGTTGCAACCTCGTTCCCACAGCCCGGCCGCATGGAGTAGAAAATAGACAAACTGAAAAGAAAAAGGCCTTCCCAGACTCCGCGCCGGGGGAAGCACTGCCACGCTCCAGTGGCGCGTCCCGCTGCGGGGGTCTCTGGATACTTCACACTTAGAGTCTATTTTAAGAGACCAGAGCGCTCTGTATCTTCCTCTTACTCTTTTTGGAGAATGTGTTTTCATTTCAATGGAAACCATCTTCGGCCCTCCACGTTACTTTATTTGACGTCCCCGAGCTTCCCGACCCCGCCTGTAGGTGTTCGGTGGTTTTGGTTTTTCCATCCCACACGAGCAACAGGGTCTTGGCCGCCCCTCTGGGGGTCTGTCTATGGCACAGCCCTGGGTCCCTGGTGTGGTCCCAGGCGGGGCGGGTCTGACGCTTCCTCACCTGCTGCAGATCAGCATCGTGGAGCTGGAGAAGAGCCAGCGGCAGCAGGAGCTCCTGCAGCTCAAGTCCTGCGTGCCACCGGACGACACCCTGGCCCTGCATCTGCGCGGGAAGGGCGCCCTGGGCCGCGAGCTGGAGCCTGACGCCGGTCGGCTGCACCTGGAGCTGGACTGCGCCAGGTTCTCGCTGCCTCACTTGAGCAGCATGAGCCCAGAGCTCTCCATGAATGGCCATGCTGCCAGCTATGAGCTCTGCAGCGCGCTGAGCCGGCCCTCGCCCAAGCAGGACACGCCCCAGTACCTGGCCTCACCCCTAGACCAGGAGGTGGTGCCCTGCACCCCCAGCCACGGCAGCCGGCCGCGCCTGGAGAAGCTGTCTGGCCTGGCTGTGCCTGACTACACCAGGCTGTCCCCGGCCAAGATCGTGCTGAGGCGGCACCTCAGCCAGGACCACACGGTGCCCGGCAGGCCGGCCGCCAGCGAGCTGCACCCGAGGTAAATGCCCTGGTGGGTGAGGGTCTGCACCTGGTGCTTGCAGACTCTGCCTGGTGCACTCGGGCTGTTGGCAGTCTCAGCAGGAGTGCATCTGTTGAGGAGACTAAGGTGGGGAGGTGCTGGGCCAGGCCGCTGCCCCTGAGCGCCAGCCCGAGGCACTGAGTGGCCTTTGAGAGTGACTGCAGCTTCTCATTCCAGAGCTGAGCACACCAAGGAGAATGGCCTTCCCTACCAGAGCCCCAGCGTGCCCAGCAGCATGAAGCTGAGCCCCCAGGACCCGCGGCCCCCATCCCCTGGGACCCTGCAGCTTGCTGGAGAGAAGAGCAGTGAGAAGGTGTGGGCTGCAGCCCCCACCCGGTGCTCGGGGATGCTCAGCAGAGGCAGCCCCGGGCGACTTCCTAGCAGGGGGCTTGTCCTAGTTGGCCTTGGAGCATGGCGAGGGACTGGGGCTGCCTGGAGGACTTTGTGGCTGAGTTGAGGGGCAGCCAGTAAGGACAGGTCACAGGTGACGCTGGGCAGGTGCTATGGAGGGTGTGGAGTTTGTCGGAGTGTCCCTGATACCCTGCATTTCTTAGTGATGGGCGGTAAGGGCTGGTGGAGACTCAGAGCCCAGTTTGGGAGGCTGCTGCCCATGAGGACTGCCCGGGGGCACTGGCCTGTGTGTGCAGGGATGGATGGTGACATTGTATGGACTTGGCAGTGATGGACGCGGGCCCAGGGAGGGTCAGTGGCCCCACAGGTGACAGCCCACTGAGCTGGGTGGGCAGGCTGGAGGGAACACATGGGCATGGCTTTCAGACGCAACGCCAGGAGCGTGCTACGCCTCTGGAGTGACCCAGAGCTGGTGTCCAGGAGTTCCTGACTGTGGGGCAGGTTGCGGGGCCTTGGCAGCCTGGGGGCCGCCTTGAGAGAGCAGCAGCAGGCCCCTGTCTCGTGGCTGTGGTCCCTGTGTCCTGGAGGGGTGTGTTGACCTGCGGCCGGGGGTCCGGCATTCGTCCGCAGGGCCTGAGAGAGCGAGCCTACGGCAGCGGCGGGGAGCCCATCACCAGCTTGCCCATCAGCATCCCGCTCAGCACCGTGCAACCCAACAAGCTCCCGGTCAGCATCCCCCTGGCCAGCGTGGTGCTGCCCAGCCGTGCCGAGAGGGCGGTGAGTGGTTCCCAGGGTGGTCCTCAAGGGCCACGTTGAGGCAAAACAGTTTGGGGTTCCTGAGCGCCGACTCGCTCGTGAGAAGTGACATGCTGTTAACGGTTGAGTGTGAGACAGTGCAGTGAGGGGGCCGTGCAAACCCGGTGCGGCCGCTCAGCTCTGCAGCTGATACCGCCAGCCTTTTGCTTTTGGGTAAAAGGTGGGTGTACAGGTGGAGAGGGCGTCGCGTCTCGGTTGAGGAGGAGCTCAGAGGCCCAGCCTGGCTCCCAGCCTCCCCCCTCACCAGGCCCCGTTGGCTGCTGTGACCCCTGTCCGCTCCTGGGTTCTCCCACGCCACGCTGTGCCCACAGAGAATCTCATCCTGTGGAGCACGGGTGGGGTTTTCTGGGCATTGAGCTCTTTCTTTTTTAAAAATTTTGTGTTTCAGGTGTACATTTCCATGTTTTTTTGCATTTTGTTGTTGTTGTTTGAGATGGAGGCTTGCCCTGTCACCCAGACTGGAGTGCAATTGTGTGATCTCGGCTCACTGCAACTTCCACCTCCCAGGTTCAAGAGATTATCCTGCCTCAGCCTCCCAAGTAGCTGAGACTACAGGTGCCTGCCAGTATGCCCAGCTGATTTTTGTATTTTTGGTAGAGATGGGGTTTCACTATCTTGGCCTGTCTGGTCTTGAACTCCTGACGTCAGGTGATCCACTGGCCTTGGCCTTTCAAAGTCCTGGGATTATAGGCGTGAGCTACCACACCCGGCCAATTTTTGTATTTTTAATAGAGGTTGGGGTTTCACCATGTTGGCCAGGCTGGTCTCGAACTCGTGGCCTCAAGCGATCCACCTGGCTCAGCCTCCCACAGTGCTGGGATTCCAGGCGTGAGCCCTGGTACCCAGCCGGGCTTTCTATTTTTATACACCTCTGTCTAATTCCGGGGCATTTTCTTCACCCCAGAAGAAGCGTTGCTCTGCTCAGCGGTCACTCCTTAGCCCTCCCCCAGCCCTCCCAGGCCCCTGAACATGCTCGAGTCCAGGCCCGTCCCGCCTCTTGACTTGGCGTGTGATGGCGTTACCCGTGTGGACGGAGTTGATGGGCAGCGGGCTGGCCTCACGTTTTGGCGGTGGTGATCCTTGTGCTGTGAATGCTGGGTCCAGGATTTTGTGTGGACGTAGGCTTGTTCTTTGGCCCATGTGGAGCCACTGGGCCCCAGGGTCACTCTGCTGACCTTTGTTGGACCTGCAGTGTGGCAAGGGGTGGTGGCTGGTGGGTGTGTTCTCGCGTGGCACTCCTCGCCCCATGCAACTGCTGACGTTTGTGCTGCTCAGAGAAAGCAGCCGGTTTCCCTGTCGAGGGTGGGCGTGGGTTGTTTGGGTTGTGCCCAGTACCCCCTTCCCACAGCCGGACCCCAGGACTCCCACCTCCTGACCTCCCTGCCTCAGGCCCGCCGCCCCATTCACACACTGGCGCTGCCCACTCTGGCTACGTCACCCACCCGGGGCCCTGCTGCAGTTCTCCACCCGCTGCCCTCTTCCCACTGTGGACTAGACGGTGACCCCAGCCAGCTGCATTCACTGTTTCCAGCTGGGTTCTGGGCCTCCCCCTGACACACTGGGTTTTCTCTCTGCAGAGGAGCACCCCCAGTCCTGTGCTGCAGCCCCGAGACCCCTCGTCCACACTTGAAAAGCATATTGGTGCTAATGCCCACAGTGCTGGGAGCAAAAGCCTTGCCCTGGCCCCCGCAGGTAACGTCCTTCCTGTGTCCTACCCTCGGGGCTTTCCTGCTGCTGCTGCTCTGCAGAGCAGGAGGGCTGGGTGCTGGGAGCGGAACAGGGCTTCCCTGGGTGATCATAGGGCCGCCACCTTGGACTGCTGGGCTTCCTTCCTGACATCCTTTCCTGCATCCCACAAGCTGGGATGAAGATCGGGCTCAGCTTCGGCCATCACGGCTTCAGGCCTGTGTCTCCTGACACTGACACTTCACGCCTGTCTGTATCGATTCTGCCCGTGGGGTCAGCCCCAGCCCTGTTGGGGCTCCTGCACTCTCAGCTGGGAGGCCCCTGACTCAGTGCACAGTGGCACACGGCTGTGGACCTCCGTGCTGGTGGCAGCGTGGTTTCTGGTTCTATGACCAGTCTCTGCTGTTAGCCCAGTTTCTGTAAAGAGCCAGAGAGGATGCTGCACTGGCCTCTGTCGTGACCGTGCAGGCGTGTCTAGTGTGGAAGCCGCAGAGACACTGTCAGTGAGCGTGGCTGCATGCCAGTGAGACTCAGACTCTCAGGCTCATCTGCTGGCCCTGTGTTGACACGTGGCGTGATGTGGCATCTGCTTTTTCAGGAGTAAGAAGTACAGTGTGGCCCACGCCTATAAGCCCAGCACTTGGGGAGGTAGAGGTGGGCGGATCACCTGTGAGACTCGCCTGGCCAAAAATGTGAAACCCCGTCTCTACTAAAACTACAAAAATTAGTCTGGTGTGGTGATGGTCACCTGTAATCCCAGCTAATGGAGAGGCCGAGGCAGGAAAATTACTTGATCCTGGGAGGTGGAGGTTGCAGTGAGCCGAGATCATACCTCTGCACTCCAGCCTGGGTGACAAGAGCGAAACTCCGTCCCAAAACCAAACCAAAACAAACAGCAAAGCAACAACAAAGCGCAGAGTGCACGGCTGCCGTCGGGACCGGGGGCTCCAGGCGGCTGGGCGGCGTCAGCGCACGGCTGCCGTCGGGACCGGGGGGCTCTAGGGTGGCTGGGCGGTGTCACGGTTGACCACGTGAGGGCCGTGGAGAGGCCACCCAAGCCCGGGCAGCTCTGCTCTGGCGGGCTTGTGCCTTTGGGATGAGGTCTGGTCTGTGAGAGGCAGTGACAGTATTGGGAGGTGTTCACCTGGGTCACAAACAGGCGACTACAGAAGCACCTCGCCTGCCCTTTGTCCCGGGTGGTCTGGGAAGTGCACCGCTCATTGTGGGCTGGGAAGCTCGGCCTCAGCCTTCAGGGCAGTCATAGCCTGGAGAGTCCAAGCTGAGTTGTCGTCTGAGAACAGGAGGGAGGCCTCTGAGCCATGGGCTTTCCTTGTGGCGTCTCTGAGATCACGGGGGCAGAGGGGACCTCACTCAGAGGTACCCAGCTCAGCAGGGAGCCCGCACTGGGAGGCTTCTTGAGGGGAGGCAGCATCTCAGCCGAGCCCTGCAGGGCACAGGCAGCCCAGATGAATGGGAGGAGGCACAGGGTCAGCCCTGAGCCCTGAGGTTGCCCACAGAGTCTTGTAGTCCCACCCCAGAGGGGCCGTTTTAGCCTCCTAGCCCTGTTCCTTGCTTCACCGCCTCTGCTGGAGCCACGGAGCTCCTGGGGGGGTACTCCCCCAGGCTGGCTTCCTCTACGGCCAAGGTGGGGCCCAGCATCTGCCCCATGGACTGAGGCTATCCTGTCCCCTGAGACCCCCGTGTCCTTCCCTGAGACCCCCGTGTCCTTCCCGGCAGGCTTCTCCTATGCCGGCTCAGTGGCCATCAGCGGGGCCCTGGCCGGCAGCCCAGCCTCTCTCACTCCTGGAGCCGAGCCGGCCGCCTTGGATGAGTCCTCCAGCTCTGGGAGTCTTTTTGCCACTGTGGGGTCCCGCAGCTCCACGCCACAGCACCCCCTGCTGCTGGCACAGCCCCGGAACTCGCGCCCGGCCTCTCCCGCCCACCAGCTCTCCTCCAGCCCCCGGCTCGGTGGGGCTGCCCACGGCCCACTCCCCGAGGCCAGCAAGGGGGACCTGCCCTCCGATTCCGGCTTCTCAGATCCGGAGAGCGAGGCCAAGAGGAGGATCGTGTTCACCATCGCTGCCGGTGCGGGCGGTGCCAAGCAGTCGCCTTCCAGCAAACACAGCCCCCTGACCGCCAGCGCCCGTGGGGACTGTGTGCCGAGCCACGGTCAGGACAGCCGCAAGCGTGGCCGGCGGAAGCGAGCGTCGACGGGGACGCCCAGCTTGACCGCAGGCGTGTCCCCCAAGCGCCGAGCCCTGCCGTCTGTCGCTGGCCTTTTCACGCAGCCTTCAGGGTCTCCTCTAAACCTCAACTCCATGGTAAGGATGGGGACTGGCGGGACCAGGGAGCACGGCCCATGGAAGAAAGACCAGAGGGAGGTGGGGGGCCATGACTGAGGCCGGTCGTCCGTCCCCCGCCATGTGTGGCCCTGGTAGCCTGGGAAGAGGCGGCCGACAGCTGGCCCTGGGGTTCGGAGCAGCGCTGAGCTGCCTGCAAGCTTCATCCTCGGCAGTAGGGCCTTGATGGAGGTGGGCACACGAGGACTGGGTGTGGGGGGCTCTGGGCTGTGGGGCTGGTATGTGAGGACCAGAAGGAACCAGGACTGAGGTTGCACCGGCCGCTGGGCAGGGCATCCGTTTCCTCAGGAAACTCTGGGGTGCAGGCAGGAGCCTCCTGGGCCGTGGGGCTCTCCTGCCTTGGGATCCTGGCCTGTGCTGTGTGCATCCACTGTGTCTGTCTGCCCTCAGGTCAGTAACATCAACCAGCCCCTGGAGATTACGGCCATCTCATCCCCTGAGACCTCCCTGAAGAGCTCCCCTGTGCCCTACCAGGACCACGATCAGCCCCCCGTGCTCAAGAAAGAGCGGCCCCTGAGCCAGACCAATGGGGCGCACTACTCCCCGCTCACCTCTGACGAGGAGCCAGGCTCTGAGGATGAGCCCAGCAGCGCCCGGCAAGTCCAGGGTCCCAGATGGGGGCAGGGCCTGGCAGCAGGGGCAGGAGGCGTGCACTCACCGTGTGTGGGTGGGGAGGGCCAGCAGGCTCCGAGGCCCTGGAGGGGAGAGAGGCATCTGTTTCGTGAGGGGCCTCCCTGCAGGTCCTGGGCTCTGTTCTGGGCAGTGCCGGCCTCCTGAGCCATTCGGGGTGCGATCCTGGCACATGAGCAGGAACACCGGTTAGAAGAGGCCAAGCTGGCCGGGCGAGGTGGCTCACGCCTGTCATCTCAGCACTTCGGGTGGCCAAGATGGGCAGATCACCTGAGGTCAGGAGTTGCAAATCAGCTTGGTTAACATGGAGAAACCCTGTCTCTACTAAAAATATGAAATTAGCTGGGCGTGGTGGCACACGTCTGTAATTCCAGCTACTCGGGAGGCTGAGGCTGGAGAATCGCATGAACCCGGAGGCGGAGGTTGTGGTGAGCCGAGATTTCACATTGCACTCCAGCCTGGGCGACAAGACAGAACTCTGTCTCAGAGAAAAAAATGCCAAGCTGAGTAGGAGCTGAGCGCAGCCAGAGAGATGTTTCCGCAGCGAGGCATCTGGGGCTCATCCGCAGGCCTTGCTCAGTGTGTTAGAGCCGCTTTACTAGATGAAATTCACCTATCATGTCTCCATTTAAAGTGTGCATTTCAGAGGTCTTTGGTATGTCTACATTACCACTGCCAAAATCCAGAACCTTCCATCCCCTCCGAAGAAAATCTTATCCCCTTGAAGCAGTCACTCACATCCCCACCCCAGAGCCCCTGGCACTACCCATCCTACCTTCTGTCTCTGTGACTCTGAGGGCCTGAGGGACCTCCTAGGAGTGGAATCACAGAGGGTGTGTCTGTTTGGGTCTGGCATCTCTCCCTGGCCCTCAAGGTGGCTGGAGGTGCCCCGCCATCCATCCACCTGTTGCTGGGCTTGCCATTCTTGGCGGTTGTGAGCAGTGCTGCCGTGGCCGTGGGTGTCCATGTTGTGTTTGAAAGTGAGTTCCAGGTGCCTGGGCGGAGGAGCTGGGTGGCCAAGCCCTTGTGCTCCTCAGCAGCCACGCCATTCCACCTGCCGCCGTGGGCGCATGAGGGGCTGAGGTCCCCATATCCTCACCACACTGAATTTCTGTGTTTAATTCTAGCCAAGTTGTTGCGAAGTGGTATCACGTTGTGGGGTTTTTGCTTTTTTTTTTTTTTTGAGTTGGAGTCTTAACTCTGTCGCCCAAGCTGGAGTGTGGTGGCGCAGTCTCAGCTCACCGCAACTTCCACCTCCTGGGTTCAAGTGATTCTCCTGCCTCAGCCTCCCGTGGAGCTCTGGCTGCAGGCACCTGCCACCACCATGCCTAGTTCATTTTTTTGTTTTATAGAGATGGGGTTTTGCTGTATTGCCCAGGCTGGTCTCAAACTCCTGGCCTCAAGCAGCCCGTCCGCCTCTGCCTCCCGGTGTGCTGGGATTGTAGGCGTGCGCCATCGCAGCCAGCCCCAAGAGCTCTTGGTGGTGTTCTGAGTTAGTTCATTTTGCTCCACTCCAAACACGCATGCCCGTTATATAGAAAACATCCTAGCACGTGGGTGCTCTTCTTTGCATTGGGATTGCTCCGCTTAGTGTTTGCAGAATCTTTGGGAATTCTGGGGTCCTTGCTGTGTTCTTGGGACACTGGATGAAAGAGGACCCATGAAGTGTGTGGGTGGACGTGGCTCTGCACGCCAGCCTGCGAGGCGGTGGCATTGTTTGCCCTCTGAGGCACTGAGGTCTGGGGGGCAGGAGAGGGAGGTGGGAAGAGAACTCTGTCTGGACGTGCACGCTTCTGTGTGCTGGGAAGTGGCTTCTCCCATTCAGCTGCCATGCCTAAGCTCTTGGCCCCTTGTCCCAGCAGAGGCCCTGGAGTCTCTGCCAGGACAGTGCCCTTATGGCGCAATGGGGGTGGATCCCAGGGCCCAGCTGCGCAGTCCGGGCCTGACCCAGGGTGGCTGCATGGATCCCCCATCCGGCCCAGGTGCTGCTGCTTGTCCACTGTCTCCCCGCTCCCGGCTGTTCGCTGTCAGCATTTGCGTCGCTCTTAGTATACACCTGGGTTTCAAGCATTAATGACGTTTCTTTCTTAACAGAATTGAGAGAAAAATTGCAACAATCTCCTTAGAAAGCAAATCTCCCCCCAAAACCTTGGAAAACGGTGAGTAACAAGGGCTCTGGGACATGGCCAGGCCTGTCCATGAGGCCGTGGTGCTGTGAGTGCTGCTGACCCACCTGCTGGCCCGCCGCGTTGTGTCCTGCGTGTGGCCAACACTGGGGGCGCTGGGCCTCTGGAACTGCTTCCGGGAGGCCCTCACTGCAGCCCAGGGCCTCCGTGCACACGCCACACTCTTGCAGTGGGTGCTCACCCGCAGGGGTTGCCACCTTGGGTACCTTGTTCTTTTTGCACCCTGGCCTTCCCCTGAGAGGTGCCTGCTTTCATCCCGTTCTGCCCGCATCCTCTGTGAGGTCCCTGGCCTGCTCAGGGATGACCCCACCTTTCCTCCCAGAGGCCTCTGGCCTCCGAATTTTCCCCAGAGCTAAGGGTGAGCTCATCCTGCCCGGGCTCCTCTGACACCCTCTTGAGCTGCCTCGTCCTGTCCCTTGCCCTCAGGTCCCGTCGTGTCCCATCCACTCCCGTCTCATCCTGTGCTGTGCCATCCCGTCCCACCTCGTCCCCTCCCCTCCGTCCTGCCCTGGCCCGGCCTGCTTGGCGTCTTGCATGTCTGTGGCAGCCCTGCCTGCAGAGTCGCTCGTGCTGCGGCAGTAGCTCCGGTTAGCCTCACGGGTTTCCTCCTTGCTAGGTGGTGGCGTGGTGGGAAGGAGACCTGCGCCCGCCGGCGAGCCGGTCAATAGCAGCAAGTGGAAGTCCACCTTCTCGCCCATCTCCGACATCGGCCTGGCCAAGGCTGCGGACAGCCCCCTGCAGGCCGGCCCCACCCTGAGCCAGAGCTCCCTGTTTGCGTTCCGGCCCGCCCTAGAGGAGCCCCCCGCCGATGCCAAGCTGGCTGCCCACCCCAGGAAAGGCTTTCCCGCCTCCCTGTCAGGGGCCGACGGACTCAGCCCCAGCACCAACCCTGCCAACGGCTGCACCTTCGGCGGGGGCCTGGCCGCCGAGCTGAGTTCACACGGCTTCAGTGATGGTGCTTCTCTCCCCCACAAGGGCCCCGAGGCGGCCGGCCTGAGCTCCCCGCTGGGCTTCCCCTCGCAGCGCGCCAAGGAGGCCTCAGACGCCAACCCTTTCCTGAGCAAGAGGCAGCTAGATGGCCTGGCCGGGCTGAAGGGCGAGGGTGGCCGCGGCAAGGAGGTCGGGGACGGAGGCCTGCCGCTGTGCGGCCCCGCGGACAAAACCCCGCTGCCCGCCGTCAAGGCCGCCAAGGCCCGGGACCGCGAGCTCGACCTCAAGAATGGCCACAACCTCTTCATCTCTGCGGCCGCCGTGCCTCCTGGAGGCCTCCTCAGCGGCCCCGGCCTGGCCCCGGCGGCGTCCTCTGCAGGCGGCGCGGGGTCCTCTGCCCAGACGCACCGGCCCTTCCTGGGCCCCTTCCCGCCAGGGCCGCAGTTCGCGCTGGGCCCCATGGCCCTGCAGGCCAACCTGGGCTCCGTGGCCAGCTCCTCCGTGCTGCAGTCGCTCTTCAGCTCTGTGCCGGCCGCTGCTGGCCTGGTGCACGTGTCGTCCGCTGCCACCAGACTCACCAACTCGCATGCCATAGGCAGCTTTTCCGGGGTGGCAGGCAGCACAGTTGGAGGTAGGCAAGGCCGCGGCCCCTGCCAGCGGCCCCTTCCTTTGCAGGTGTCCTTCCCCGCCCACTGGGGCCTGGAGCTGAGCGGCCAGTCCCCACCGTCCGGCACGGTCAGGAACGCCAGTCCTGTGGGGAGAGGCTCCCGCTGAGTCCGTGTGTCTCAGGTTCTCTGGTTGTAACGGCGTCCCTCTTGTTTTCAGAAGGCCACGGTGCGCAGGGTCACCAGGGCATTCCTTTCTCCCGTGGAGGTCACCTGTTAGGTGTGGCCGCCCGGGCTCTGGCAAGGCTCTGGGAGCTGGTGTTGGGTAAGAGCGAGTCCCCGCAGTGCCTGCCCAGAGCGGGCGGAGGAGCCGCGGGGCACGGCCTGGCCTCGGGGCTGCTGCTTGTGCCGGGTGCCCACACGCCCGGCGCTGCCGTTTCGCTTCCCTTTTTGTGAGCCTGCGGCTGCTTCTCTACGCTTGACTGGATGCTGCCGCCTGTTGAAGCTGCCTTTTTCTCTCCTGTTTGCAGGTGTCTTTAACCACGCGGTGCCTTCCGCCTCTGCTCATCCGTTTGGAGCCCGTGTCGGCCGCGGGGCTGCGTGTGGCAGTGCCACGCTGGGCCCGAGCCCGCTGCAGGCGGCGGCCAGCGCCTCGGCCTCTTCCTTTCAGGCCCCGGCCTCGGTTGAGACCCGGCCGCCCCCTCCGCCTCCGCCTCCCCCGCTGCCCCCGCCTGCGCACCTGGGCCGGCCCCCTGCGGGGCCTCCCGTCCTCCACGCTCTCCCACCTAACGCCGCCTTGCCTCCTCCCCCGACGCTGCTGGCCTCTAACCCTGAGCCCGTGCTCCTGCAGAGCCTCGCGTCCCTCCCGCCTAACCAAGCTTTCTTGCCCCCCGCCTCTGCCGCCTCTCTGCCGCCTGCTAACGCCTCTTTGTCTATCAAGCTCACCTCCCTCCCGCACAAGGGCGCCCGCCCCTCCTTCACGGTGCACCACCAGCCCCTGCCCCGGCTGGCCCTGGCACAGGCCGCGCCCGGGATCCCGCAGGCCAGCGCCACGGGGCCGTCCGCTGTGTGGGTGTCCCTTGGCATGCCGCCTCCTTATGCCGCGCACCTTTCGGGGGTTAAGCCGCGATAAAGACCTTGCTTAGCTAGCAGTGCGTATTGTGTAAGGTAAGGCCAGAGCCCCGGGTGGTGGCTCCCTCCAGACACTCAACTGTCCTTCCTTTGGCAGAGAAGAAGGCCACAGGGCTCGGCAGAAGGGCCGGGGGTCCTGAGGAGGGAAGCGAGAGGAGGGACTGCAGGACGGGCGCCAGCCGTGGCGTGGCCTGAGCGTGTTGGCTTCCAGCTGCCCACAGCTGGGTCCCTGCGGTGATGCCGCAGGACCGAGGCCAGCCCTGGGGGCAGCTGTGCCAGCCCCTGTGGGTGAGGCTCACGGGGTGCCGTGCCAGGGATGGGTGCAGCCCCTCTGGGGGCTGGGAGTGGCCTCCAGGGCTCCATCTGCACCAGGCCCAGGTCACTCGGGACAGGTGGCTTGGTGCAGTGCCAGCTGCAGAGGTCCTGGGGAGCCAGGTTGGCAGGATGGACGCCTCTGGTTAGGGCTGTCTGGCTGGTGGCCTCAGATACTCCTCGTAGGGAGCCAGTGAGGCCCCTGGTGTCCCACCTGCCTGGGGGGCTGATGGGTTCCCGGTGGGGCTGAGAGGCGAGCTCTGTGCCCTGTGTGATGGGGCTGCCCCCAGGACACGGCTGATGGCAGCCACACTGCTCTGTGGTTGTGGCCGACAGCCGGGGGCTTCCAGCCGCTCAGATGTCAGCACCGAGGTGTGCAGGCTAGTGTAGACAGCGCCCACCTTTGCACCAGAGGAAGTGGGAGGCAGGAGTGAGTTTGTGGCCGTGAGGCCTTCAGGGAACATCCCGTCCACTCCTCCTCCGAGAGGTTGTGGAAACTGGCTGCTGATCCCCGAGGGCAGTTGGCCACCTGTGCCCTCCAGGGATGTGGCGTGCCGGGCAGTGCAGTGCAAAGGTGCCCTCTGCTTGCCCCTGACCTTCTGCCTCGGGGGGCCCTGGGACGCAGGCCTTCATGGGCAAGTCCACATGTCGCTGGGCAAGGAGAGGTGGACTGGGAGCCGAGGCGGAGGCGGGGGCCGGGGCTGGTCGGCCTGGCCCGCCCTGCAGTGTACTGAAGTGGAAGTAGGAGCAGGCCTGGCGGGTCAGTGTGGGCACCTGTGGGCTGGACAGGCTCCTGCAGGTCCCACAGGAGATGAGCTGCAGGTAGGGTGGCTTTAGTGGGACTTGGCTGTGCGTCTCTGAAGGCCGGAGCTTGGCCGGTATGGCCAGGTGTCCGGCTCCCTGGGCCTGCTGTGGTTGGAGGGCCGGCGCCCTGCCTGTCACGGTGCTGGCCCCAGGTGGCAAGTGTGCTCGTGGGAGGCCTCGGTCCCCAGCCCGGGTGAGTGTCGGGCTCCCCAGGCTTGAGGGTGACAGACTGCCCTTCCCTGCTGTGCCCTCCTGCAGGTAACTAGGATTTCTACCTCAACCGCGAGACCTATGCAAGGACGGTGTGGACCAACTGCGCCCGCGGCACCTGCCCGCCGGCCTCCCACCCTGACGGCAGAGGCGAGGACGACGGGAGCTCCACTGTGAATCGGCGGCGCGCGCCACAGGAGGCTGGGACTGGTCCAGTTTGTACTGTCGATAGTTTTAGATAAAGTATTTATCGTTTTTTAAAAAGTATAAACAATTCTGACTTATTTTATTCCATCTAAGTGGTAAAAGGCAACTTATTGAGAAATATAAATATCTATATATGAGAGATCTATATAAAGACACGTGTCTGCAGGGCGGGCCCGCCAGCGGATTCGCCGACAGCCTGCCCCGGTGCTATCTCGTCCCCAGGCCTGCGCCTGCCTCCGCCCGCTTGGTGCTGACTAGACGCTGACGACGCCGAACCCTGTCCTCGGAAACGCCGCCCGGCCGGCTCCCCCGACGACGCACTGCTCCCGTACCAAAGGCAGGCCCCGCCGCTGCCACATTCCTCGGAGGCCCCCCGTGGCCTGAGCCCCTTCCTGAGCCCCTGGCGCCTGTCCTGAGCTCTCCACCCCCGCCCCGTCACTGTGAACCCCCAGACTGTTCACCCTGCGGGGCCCAGGTGGCGCCCTTGCGTGAAGGGGCCCGCGTTGCCGTGCGCCGTGATGGTGCTGTGAGGACGGCAGGCGCCGGACAAGTGCATTTACTTTTGTATTTCTCGGCTTCCGTGGCTCGCAGCGCGCCCTGCGACACGGGCAGGCCTGTCGAGGGTCCCCTGGTGTTTCTGTACAGGAGAGAGTCACACTAATGAGTGGCAGTATTTTATAGAGATGTGATAAGAATTTATAAATTTCATAGATTTAACAGTTTTTATTTTTAGATGGTATAATGCACAGTGAAGAGGAAAGAAAAGCGAGGGGAAAACCTTATTTATTCAAAGTGTACAAAATGGCCGCAGGGTCAGACCCCACCCCAGACCCCTCAGTTGCAGCCCCCTAGTGGTCCAGACAGCTGCCCGAGCCTCTGCCTGGCCCATGTCCCTTCCTGTCAGGGTCCTGCCTGGCACCCAGCCCTGCAAGTGGGTGTGCTGGGGCCGGGGTGCGCTGCTGAAGCCTGGCCTCTCTGGCCCTAGGCTCTGGGGTGGCATCTGCCCCCCATTCTGCAGCCTTGGGGATGCCTGGGACTGGGCGTGGAAGGAGGGGGGGCCGAGGCCGGGGTGTAGCAGACAGGCAGAGCCCCAAGCAGTCAGCACCTGGCTTGTCTGGGCAGTGGTGTCTCCGCGCCCCCCCCCACCCCCCCTCGGAGGATGGGGTCTGGGAATCCTAGCTCCCTGCACACGTGGCCCAGGCTGTCACGCCCGTTGAGCCCACCTTCTCAAGTTGTTGCTGCTGTGAGGTGGCATCGGGTAGCCCTTCCCCAGGTGTCACAGAACCACCTTCCAGGGAGCTGCCAGCCCTGCATTCTGATCCCACCACGTTTTCCTACCACGTGGCCTCTGGAGAGAGAGCCGCGGAGGAAAGCCTTCTGTGGTTGCTGGGTGGGGCAGTCCTGTGTGGGAGGGCCGGGAAGACCCCTGCTTGTGCCTGGTGGCGGGGTGCTGCCTCCCTCTGGCCCCCAACAACCTGTGTCTCAGACCCCTGCCCCTCAACATAGCAAGTTTTGAAGATGGTGCTCCAAACCTGTCCTTCCCACCCCCACGTTGGTGCTCTCAGCATGAAGGTGCTGTGCCTCTGCCCTAGCCCGGCTTTCAGGTCAGGCAGCCTGCTCCGCGCCACCACCGGCCGGAAATGCTACAGGGTTGATGGCAGAGAAGGCATGGAGTCCCCTGGTCTAGACCAAGACACTCTTCAAACACTGTATCACTTCTGCCTCCCCCAGGGGACAGTGGCTGCCGGGGTGCCACTGCGGCTCCTGCCCACGCAGACCACCGTGTGTTTAGGACACGCACTGGGTCTCGGAGCCACTGGTCCAGGCAGACGTCTCCTTGAGCCCACTGGGGCACATGTGTGAACTAGCATGCTGCTGCCCGCAGACGCCCTCCCGTTCTGAGCCCTGGGCCATGTCCTCCTCAGACACACTCCCAGATGGGGGTTGGCGGCGGTTGACAGTGGAGGCCGGTGCTGGTGCGTGGCCTGAGCTTCCGTGGGCAGCTGGCGGGGACCTGCGCAGCTGCTGCTGACCGCGGGCAGGTGGCGCCTGGGAGCGGCTCTTGCTCAGGAATTGATAGGAACCCTTAGGACTAGGACGCCCCCCTCCTTGGCCCGTGAGGCACGCTTGGTGACTTATTTAAGACTTGCCCCTTAATTTATCCGCCCCAGGACGCGTCAGTCTGTTCAGTGGTCAGCAGGGGCCCCCTCCCCCATCATCAGTGGTCAGCCACCCCCACATGCTGCTCTGTGTCAGCCCTTGTCACCCTCTGGAGGCTCTGCTGTCTTCCTGGTGAACTGTTTTTGGATTGCGCACATTGTCACGGTCTGCCCCTGGGCTGCGGGCGCCCCTTCCTCTGGGCACCCCTGCGTTCTGCTTCCCCACCTCTAGTCGCTGTAATAAACAGACCATTTTCACTTGGACCTGTGTGAACCGCAGCCTTTTTTCCATGTGGCCTCAGGGTCTCCTGGCGGCAACTGAGTCATCGCTGAAGCAGGGGGATGCAGGTTATGGGGGCGCTCCTAGCAGAAGCTCTGAGGGCTGACACCTGGAGTCCCCGGTCTTGGGGAGGCCTAAGCCTGACTACCAGGCTGCAGGCACTGCCTTTGGATGAACGCAAAGCCAGATCTGCAGCCCTGATGACACTGGCAAAGTCCTCTGCCACATCAGAGGGACAACGCCAGCCCAGGCCCCATCCACATTCGGGGTGGGGGTTGGGGGCAACAAATGCCAGAGTGGGGACCCCAGGTCACGGCAGGACTCCCAATACCACACAGCGGCCCTGTTCTCCCGGGCCTGGGTCTCAGCCTCCACCTGTCCGGGCTCTCCTCAGTGCAGGAGGTGCAGCGCCGACCTCTCAAGACCCCAAGCCTTGCTTCCCTGGGGTGTGGACGCCCCAGCTGTCCCTCCCCTTTCTCCTTCACTGCACCGCCATCCACTGTGAAAAAGAGGTACCTTTATTTGAACAGGACAAGCACTTCCCCAGGCCCACAGCCGGGGCTCCTGTCGGCAGGAGAATTCACAGCTGGTGGGGGGACTCGGCCCCCATGCCATTCACAGCTTCATCTGGCCCTGTACATTCATTCTGTGCAGGGCGGAGGGGCCACATAGCCCGGGGGCCCGCCAGACCCAGGATGTACAAAACTCAGGCAGGGCATCGTGGGAGGGCGCACGTCCCGGCAGCAGCACATAGCACCAGGTGCCAGGCCAGTCGCGTGGGTCCTGGGGCCCGAGGAGGGCAGCTTGCTGGGCAGTTTCACAAAACACAGCACCTGCGCACACCCACCGGCTTCAGGCTTTGGATGTCTCCAAACCAAAAACCTCCCGCTGAAAATCCAGGTGTGATGACTGGGTGTGGGGGCTCGTGCCTGTGATCCTAGCCTACTTGGGAAGCTGAGGCAAGAGGATCATTTAAGCCCAGGTCAAGGTCACGGTGAGCTACGGCACCACTGCATGCTAGCCTCGGCAACACAGTGAGGCCCAAACCAAAAAAAAAAAAAAAAAAAAAAAAAAATCCAGGAATGGCCGAGCGACTCAGGGCTGGGCAAAGGCCAGTCCCACCCAGCTGTGCACGCCCACCGCCGTGCCCTGCACTCATGCCTGCAAGCCACTCAGCTGGAACCTGGCCTCCTCGGATATGCCGAACTGCTCCAGGGGGTCCTGTGGGGCGGACGGATGGCCGTGAGCCAGGGCCGGAGGACTCCCTCAGCCACCCGCAGCCCTGCACACACCTTGCCTGTCACCTTCCGTATTTCGTTCCTGTAGAAGATGAGGCTTCTCCGCATGAACTCGTAGCTGGAGAAGAGGGCGGCACGGGGGTCAGAGGCCTGCTCTGCATGGCTGCTGTGCCCACCCCAGCTGTGCCCACGGCCGCCTGGCCCCACCTGGCCCGACGGAGAGCCTCCATCCACTCCTGACACTGCTCGTCGCTGCTGCACTCAAAGTGATACTTCCTCTCAGGGTCCTCAACGAAGCCTGGGGACGGAGCACCTGTGTCGGTCCTGCCCACAGCCACAGGGGCAGCTTCCTCTTGCCAGTGCCTGCAACCGCCCCCCTGTCGCCCCCACAAAGATGTGTTCATGTCCTGACCCCCAGAACCTAGAGGAGCACGGCCCCATTTGGAAATAAGGGCCTCTGCAAATGAACTAGATAAAATGAGGTTGTTGCCGGATGCAGTGGCTCACGCCTGTGATTCCAGCGCTTTGAGAGGCAGAGGTAGGAGGGCTGCTTGAGCTCAGGAGATTGTCTGCAAAAACAAAAATTAGCTGGGTGTGGTGGTGGGGCCTTGTAGTCCCAGACATTCAGGAGGCAGAGGTGGGAGGATCGCTTGCGCCAAGGGGGTTGAGGCTACAGTGAGTTGTGATTACGCCAGTGCACTCCAGCCTGGGCGACAAAAGATCCTCTCAAAAATAAAATCAAGAGGGCTGGGCGCCATGGCTCACGGCTGTAATCCCAGCATTTTAGAGGCCAAGGCAGGTGGATCACCTGAGGTGGTGAATTCGAGACCGCCTGGCCAACATGATGAAACTCTGTCTCTACTAAAAATACAAAAATTAGCTGGCCGTGGTGATGGGCATGGGTAATCCCAGCTACTTGGGAAGCTGAGGCAGGAGAATCGCTTGATCCTGGGAGGCAGAAATTGCAGTGAGCTGAGATGGCGCCACTGCACTCCAGCCTGGGCAACAGAGCGAGACCCCGTCACAAAAAATAAAACGGGGTTGTCCGGGTGTGCCCTCAATTCTGTTTGGCGTCTGTGTAGAAAGGGAAATGTGGACCCAGACGCGATGCAGGGAGGACAAGGTGAGGATGGAGGCAGGGAAGGGGTAATGCTTCCACAAACCAAGGAAGCTGGAAGATGCTGGCCACCACCAGGAACTGGCATTGTTTCTGATGTTTAAGCCACCTGGCCTGTGGAATTTTTTTTTTTTTTTTTTTAAAGACGGGGTTTCACCATGTTGGTCAGGCTGGTCTTGAACTCCCGACCTCAGGTGATCCGCCTGCCTTGGCCTCCAAAGTGCTTGGATTATAGGCGTGAGCCACCACGCCCGGCCCGTGGCCTGTGGAATTTTGACAGCCACTCCGGCAAACTCCATCTTTCCCCCGAAGATGGGAATCTCTTAAAACCCAGGA
>CAUYLG010029711.1:0-23219 GCA_963573385.1 Cacajao melanocephalus | reverse complement strand
CTTAACAAATATTTACAGAACTCTCCACCCCAAATCCACAAAACATACATTTTTCTCAGTATCACATTACACCTATTTTAAAAGTGACCACATAATTGGAAGTAAATCACTCCTCAGCAATTGCATAACATTTCACAGGTTTAAATAAAATATTGTATGGCCGCTTGTTTGTTATTTTCATCCCTTATTCTTTCCTGTCTCCATTGTTAAGCACAATTATTGGCATAAAAGAGGTTTTTAATACCCATTTTAAGACTGCATTCTAGCCTGGGCAATAGAACAAGAATCCCGTTCTCTCTCCCTCTTTCTCTTCCTCTTTCTTTCTCTCTTACATTCTTTTTTTCTTTCTTTAATTCTTTCTTTCTTTCTCCTTTTCTCTTTTTCTTTCAAAAAAAAAATTTAAAAAAAAAGATATGCTAACAGCATCTGCACTCAAAAACAAAATAGTTATATCAATATATTTTGGCCTAGAAAATCTTTTCCCAGAAATATTTCTTCAGCAATCAAAACAGATGAGTGATCACTCTCTAAAAAATCTAAGCTTCATTAAAATTAAGCAGCTAAACCAATCCAAAATATAGGTGGTAACTTGCGTGTCTGTGGTCTCTTGAAAAGTAAAACCTACAGACTCTCAAACACTCAAGTTTAGCTAAAGAGCTCTCTTTCCTTAACTGAATAGTAGACAAAAGCCAAAGTACCCAAAAATTAGGACAAAATAACTAAAGCGCCTTGTTCTCAAAGCGTTTAGCTCTATGAAGGGAGAATTAAGTTGATAAGTATACGTACTAAAAGAAACAAGCCAATTAAAGATAGCACATAACAAATTCACTAATACTTTACTGTATTGTAGTTTGCTTAATGCTTTTATTGGAGAGCAGATGGATGGAAGCAATCTTAGAACATCTCTCGAGGCTGGAAACTGTAACCATATTACAGTTTCACAGTCAAAGTTGGGACAATTAAGTCTAAGACTGTATTAACATAATAAGTGTTTTTTGTTGTTGTTGTTGTTTTTTAAAGACAGTCTCTCTCTATTGCCCAGGCTGGAGTGCAGTGGCATGATCTCGGGTCACTGCAGCCTCTGCCTTCCAGGTTCAAGTGATTCTCCTGCCTCAGCCTCCTGAGTATCTGGGAGTAGAAGTGCACGCCACCACGGCTAACTAATTTTTGTATTTTTAGTAGAGATGGTGTCTCACCATGTTGGCCAGGCTGCTCCTGAACACCTGACCTCAAGTGACTGCCCATCTTGGCCTCCCAAAGTACTGCAATTATGGTGTGAGCCACTGCATTCAACCCATTATAAGTGGGTTTTTTGTTGTTGTTGTTTTTAGATGGAGTTTTGCTCTTGTTGCCCAGGCTGGAGTACAATGGCATGACCTGGGCTTACTGCAACCTCTGCCTCCCAGGTTCAAGCAATTCTCCTGCCTCAGCCTCCTGAGTAGCTGGGATTACAGGTGTCTGCCACAACGCCTAGCTAATTTTTGTATTTTTAGTAGAGACAGGGTTTCAACATGTTGGCCAGGCTGGTTTCGAACTGCTGACCTCAGGTGATCCACCTGCCTCCGCCTCCCAAAGTGCTGGGATTACAGGCATGAGCCACTGCGCCTGGCCAAGTGTGGTTTTGTGTGTTTGTTTTTAAGATAGAGTCTTGCTCTGTCGCCCAGGCTAGAGTGCAATGGTGTGATCTTGGCTTGCTGCAATCTGCATCTCGCAGGTTCAAGCAATTCTCCTGCCTCAGCCTCCCAAGTAGCTGGGATTACAGGCACCTACCACCACGCCTGGCTAATTTTTGTATTTTCGGTAGAGATGGGAGTTTCGCCGTGTTGGCCAGGCTGGTCTTGACCTCCTGACCTCAGGTGATCCACCCACCTTGGCCTCCCAAAGTGCTGGGATTACAGGCGTGAGCCACCACGCCTGGCCCATTATAAAGTGTCTTTAAAGAACCAGAACCATAATAGGTTATCAAACTCTTCTATCTTGTAATGCTATAAGATGCTGTCGGCAACATGTTTTATTCTTGAGTGCCATTGCGTTGGTAAAGCAATGGCTATAGGTGTGAATGATAAGCCTAAGTTTGAGAGAAAAGAGAAATAATGTCATAAAACAAAACAAAAAATAAAGAGTTGTACAAAACACAGGATAAATGTGACTGGTGGCTTTAGTTATGAGGGAAATAGACCCTAAGTGGTTTAATACCCCACAGAAATTTTAGATTCCTATAAAAATATAAGACTCTAAGATCTTTTCAGCCTCCACAGGTGGCTTAAGCCTGAAAAGATCTCTAAAACTAAACTAACTTTCAGGGTAAAGAATCTACTACAAATGCCATTATAGGCCACGGGTGGTGGCTCATGCTTATAATCCCAGCACTTTGGCAAGCTGAGGCAGGCAGATTGTTTGAGGCCAGGAGTTCAAGACCAGCCTGGGCAACGTGGTGAAAACCCATCTCTACAATAAATACATTCAAGACCAGCCTGGGCAACATGGCAAAACCCTGTCTCTACAAAAAACACAAAAATTAGCTGGGCATAGTGGTGCATGCCTATAGTCCTGGCTAGTAAGGAGGCTCAGGTGGGAGGATTACTTGAGCCTCGGAGGTGGAGTCTGCAGTGAGCTGTGATTGTGCCAGTGCAATCCAGCCTGAGTGACAGAGTGAAATCCTGTCTCAGGGAAACAAACAAACAAAAACCCATTACTCAGCTAACTCCTAAAATGTAGTTGTTGAGCTTATGTAGAAAATCCTTGTAGCCACATGGTTTTCAACTAATGACAGGATGAAAAGAGCTGCTTCTGCCTCCCAAACTGCCTAATCCAAGGCCTCTGCAGGAAAGAAGTGCTGATAATAAAAGTACTACTCTTAGAGAAAAGTAATACTCAGCTTCAATCTCATATTTGAACAAGGTACATCCAAAATAATCAGGAGTTTAGCAAAACACAATATGTTAAAATGTATTTCACTTACCTGTTTCCTCAACAACATTTGTTAATTCCTTTGAGTGCACCTGTTTTAAGAAAATTTACAAAAAAAATTTAGAAATCTATTTATCAAGTAAAACTGAAATTAATTTTATTTCCTTTTTTGTTTCTTTAAGTAAAGAAAGCATGTATCTCCCAAAATGCTCTAACAGAAATTCTACTAAATATTTATGGCAAATATATTGCTACTATTTTAAAGTGTTCCAGAGCCCACTGGAAGAGAGAAAGCTGCCAAATGCCTTTTATAATCAGTCTCAATATCGGTGCAAAAGTATCAAAGAAATAGTACAAGCAGCACATCAAAAGACTACATCACAATCAAGTAGAACTTGTTTCAGAAATGCAAAGATGATCTGACATTAGGAAATCTAATTCAAACCAACAGCTCTGAGGAGAAAAATCATCTGTATTTACAGAAAAGGCATCCAATAATATTCATTCTTGAAAAAAAAAACCTATAAAATGGAATAGACATTCTCTTAACACTATAAAATATAACTATTGCAATCTAAAAGCTAGCATCCTACATATTATACACTGGAAGTTCTCCTATTAAAATCAGAAATAACAAAAAAAGATATGCGCTATTGGGACCACTTTTTAACATTATTTTTTAGTTATATTACCCAATATAATTACAAAAGAAAAAAATTAGAACTATAAAAAGTAGAATTGGCCAGGCACAGTGGCTTACACCTTTAATCCTAGCACTTTGGGAGGCTGAGGAGGGCAGATCACCTGAGGCTGGGAGTTCGAGACTAGCCTGACCAACATGGAGAAACTCTGTCTCTACTAAAAATACAAAATTAGCTGGACATGGTGGCACATGCTTGTAATCCCAGCTACTCAGGAGGCTGAGGCAGGAGAATCACTTGAACCCAGGAGACAGAGGTTGTGGTGAGCCAAGATTGAGTCACTGCACTCCAGCCTGGGCAACAAGAGTGAAACTCCATCTCAGAAAAAAAAAAATATATAGAAGAATTGAAATTATATTTGCACATGATATGTCTGTTTACCTACAAAACCCAAGAGAATCAACTGAAAAGCTACTGCAAACAATGAGGGAACTCAGTAAGCTCTCTAAATAGAAAAGAACTCAATGATAATGGCAACAAAAAAGATAAAACTCATAGGGATAACCTATAAGAAATATGTAAGATCTAGAAGAAGAAGAGTTTAACATAAAATAGAAAGACACAAAACACGATTTAAACAAATAGAAAGACATACCATGTTTTTGAATAGGAAGATTCAATATTATAATTATGGTGTCGATTTTCTCTAAATTAATCTGTCAAGTTAATGATTCTAATATAAATACCAATATAATTTTTTTAAAGCGCTAAACAATTCTAAAATTCATATTAATTTTAGAACATATAAGCAATGAGGAGAAACTTGAAAAAAGAAGAAAATTGGATGGGTTTGGGAGAGACACTATCCCTATAAGATACCAAAGTGCATTATAAAGCTACAAATTCAAACAGTATGATTCTAGCCCCAGAACAAATAGGTGAATCACTGTAAAGGAAAAGGAAGTTTAGGAATATATCAAAAAAAAAAAGGTTTACTATCTTATTGATAAAAGTAGAATTTCCTATCAGTGGAAACAAGATGAATTAATCAGTAAATGGTGAAAGTCATATAAGGAAAATTAACTTGGCCTTATTCCTTACACCAAAACAAATTCTCAACAAATTAGTAATATTAACAATTATTAACTAGAAAATTTAAGTCACAGAGGACTTTCAATGTATAACATAATCTCCAGAAACCATATACAAAAAGACTGATAAATCTGATTACAGAAAGTAAAAAAACATCTCCTATCCGAATACAGTATGTATGCATTCTAGAATTTTGTACAGGCTGAGCATCCCAAAGCTGAAAATCTGAAATGCTCAATAATTCTAAACTTTTTGAGTGCTGACAAGACACTCAAAGGAAATGTTCACTGAAGCATTTCAGATTTTAGCTTTTCAGGTTTGGGATGCGGAACTGGGAAATATAATACAAGTATAATGCAATTATTCCAAAATTTAAAAAAAAATCTGAAATTTGAAACACTTCTGGTTCTAAGCATTTCAGATAAACGATACTCAAATGACAAAAGCAATTTTTAAAAAATTGTGGCCGGGCACGGTGGCTCACGCCTGTAATCCCAGCACTTTGGGAGGCCGAGGCAGGTGGATTACCTGAGGTCAGGAGTTCAAGACCAGACTGGCCAACATGGTGAAACCCCATCTCTACTAAAAAACACAAAAATTAGCTGGGCATGGTGACTCGTGCCTGTAATCCCAGCTACTTGGGAGGCTGAGGTAGGAGAATTGCTTGAACTGGGACACAGGAGACAGGTTGCAGTGAGCTGAGATCTTGCCACTGCACTCCAGCCTGGGCTACAGAGCAAGACTCCATCTCAAAAAAACAAAAAATTGTTAAAATTCTAGAAACAAAGTTTAGAAAATAAAAATAAAAAATAAGCCCAATAGACGTTATACTTTTCTTACATAATCACACCACTATATAGCTATCATTTTTTAAATGGCGTATCAAAATCTGGTGACCTAGTTTTATACTTAGTGAAGTACCATAATCTTTTGTTCGTGTCATTAAAGATACTTTTAAAACAAAACAAAATAATGTCTGCATGGAATGCTGACAAATTATTGAAACTGCTACATGGAGGCACATTATACCCACTCTAACTTTTAATAAGTCTGGAAATGTTCATATAGAAAGTTAATCCAAAAGTTCTGCATAGAAAACAACAACAAAGAAAGTAGAGTCAAGAGACAAATGACAAACTAGGAAAAAAGATTCACACCTCATTACCACACACATATATAACAGAGTTCTTCCAGTTCTATAAGAAAAAGATTAATAATCTCACTGAAAACTGGGTTGAAAAAAAAAAGTCAGTTCATAGAAAAGGAAATACACATGGCTCTTAGCATATGAAAAGATGTTCAATCTTACACAAGAGAAACTATAAACCTATTCTGGGATATACCATTTTTTTACTCACCAAATATATAAAAGTACACTTGCTCTTTGTCAACTATTACTCAAGAACTATTTGTTTTTAACTTTCTCTTTGAGAACACGGATTTTAAATGGACTTTTCCATAGTGTAGTTATAAACTGTTGGTGAGTACTGGATGAGTACAAAAACATAGGGTACTAGGAAACCTACACCATAGTGGCTGGTGATTGAATCTGCATGGTCTGGCCAGACTTCCCTGAGGCAATGATGACTGAACTAAAGAAATCTGTATGTTTTTCAAGGGAATGTTTCACACAGAAGGGGCATCAAATGATGTGCCCTGGACATTTAAGGAATTGAAAGATGGCCAGTGTGGCCAGAAAGTGAAGCAGAAGCTGGCACAAAATGAGACTAGAGACAAAAATCACCAAGCTGTGGGTTTACTCCTAAAAGCAATGGGTAGCTTCAAGCATGATGATGATGATATTAGTATTATCATTTTACACATTAGGAAACCTGATCAGAAAGAGAGAGGTGAAGTATCTTGCCTAAGGTACTACAACTACTAGGTGGTAGAGCCAAGATCTAGACATATATAATGCTTTTTGTCTTATTTTTAGCCACCAACACAGAGCTGGGAATAAATTTCTTGATTACTTTCCATCAGTTTTCATCTACCATTGGTTAAAAGTGATAATCCAAAACCAGTTTTACTTGAAAATTATGATAAGTGTCAGAACTATCTTTACGTATATCTAAAAGTTTAAAGAAAATAGAGGAAAAAATAGAAACAGATCTGTTGCAATATGGTCATCTATTATTTACTTAATGATTCTATCTTACCTCAGAGGTATATTCTTGGCAATCATCTCTTAAAGTGAGCAAACATTTTTTGGCAGGAGGAATGTGGTCATTCTCATCAAGCCTGCAATGAAATCTCTTCCTGGGTACAAGATCCAAATTACCAGAAAGCTTTTTAGAATCATCTCTTCCAGAAATAGATAAACCCATGGCATCCTGACCAACTGAAGTTGATGGTAAACAAATACTGCATAGAAAAGAAATACATACTAAATCTCTGAATTAGAAGTTATGTAATTTTTTTTTTCATGATCCTAGAAATCCTTCCAATAATAAAGGCTGAGGTATTCCAATGAGAATTCCAAAAAACTCCAAACTAACTGATACATGGCCATGGCCATCAGAATGCTATTAACAATTTTGGGCTCCATTCATACTTAAATTCCGTAATACTGAATTAAATCTGAATATTTAATAGTATTTTCCCTGATTGTAAAGTTAAACTTCTAATCTAGTCCAGGCGCAGTGGCTTACACCTGAATCCCAGTACTTCGGGAGGCCAGGGCGGGTGAATTACCTGAGGTCGGGAGTTTGAGACCAGCCTAATCAACATGGCGAAACCCTGTCTCTACTAAAAATACAAAAAATTAGCCGGGTGAGGTGGCACACACCTAGAGTCCCAGCTACTTAGGAGGCTTTGCCTCGAGAATTGCTTGAACCTGGGAGGTGGAAGTTGCAATGAGCTAAGATCCCGCCACTGCACTCTAGCCTGGGCAAGAGTGAGAGTGTCTCCCTCCCCTTGCTCCCACCCCTCAAAAAGGTAAAAGGCTTCAGTTTCTAATGTTACATGATACACAATTATCTTAATTAATGGTGGTTAAGATACAACTTAATACTTCCAAATAAAGAATTAAAATATGAGTATCAAGAATACCCAGGCACAGTGGCTCATGACTATAATCTCAGCACTTTGGGAGGCCAAGGTGGAAGGAATGCATAAGGCCAGGAGTTCCAGACCAGCCTGGGTCCCAGAGCAAGACTCCACCTCTGCAAAAAAAAAAAAGATTTTTTAAAAATTAGCCAAGCACAATGGTGCGCACCTGTAGCTGAAAAGCTACTTGAAAGGCTGAGGCAGAAAGACCTCTTTTTTTTTTTCTCACTCTATTGCCCAGGCTGGAGTGCAGTGGTACAATCTCGGCTCACTGCAACCTCCACCTCCCGGGTTCAAGTGGTTCTCCTGCTTCAGCCTCCCGAGTAGCTGGGATAACAGTTGCATGCCACCATGCCCAGCTAATTTTTGCATTTGTAGTAGAGATGGGACTTCACCATGTTGTGTCAGGCTGGTCTTCAACTCCTGACCTCAGGTGATCTGCCCACCTCGGCCTCCCAAAGTGCTGGGATTACAGGCATGAGCCACCATGCCCAGCCAGGAGGATATCTTGAGCCCAGAAGTTTGAGAATGCAGTGAACTATGATGGTACCACTACACTCTAGGCTGGCCACCAAAAGCAAGTCTCCTAAAAAATACACACACACACACACACACACACACACACACTGTATTATTTTCACAACTTTCTGTGAGTGTGTATTTCACAGTTTCATATGTACGTATCTATACAAAGTAACCACACTTTTAACAGGTATCATTTTATGATCCAGACTATTAATTTTTTTAGCTTTCAAAGTAACTTAAAATAATAAACGAGTTTCATACAAAACTAATATATGAAATAGTTAAATGGCATCTTTATCAGATAAAAAAATCTAGCACATTACATTTCTTCTCTAACTTACCACATAAATGCTAAATAAGATCTCCACAACAATAACAACTAATATTGGTGAATGGTTTGTTCAACCAATACTACTTAGTTAATAAATCACTTTTCCTCCTAGCAAAAACAGTTTCACTCATTCATTACCTCACATCACCCCTTTCTTCAGCATTCACTGATTTGACCAATATGGGAGCTGGCAGTAAAGGGTTTGGCATTAACTGTGCAGCGGCATCAGTAAATTCTTCTACTGCATTGGTTGGGATTTCCACCAGAGTTAAAATAAATGCTTGTTCATCTTCTCCATCTTGAGATATATTAGCAACTAGATTCACTATCAAAGTTTAAAAGTTAGTAATCAAAAAGCTCAACTCTGAAATAACAGAATATCATTAATTCATTTCATTTCTAAAAAGTCTCAGGACAACTTAAGACTAAATAAATGCTCCCCACCAAAACCGCACCCCCCCCAACCCAGCCTAAAGCAGAAGTAATTTCCTCCTTCTTCTTTTTTTTTCCCAAAAGGAGACAAGAGTCTCGCTCTGTTGCCCAGGCTGGAGTGCAGTGGCCCAATCTCAGCTCACTGCAACCTCTGCCTCCTGGGTTCAAGCGATTCTTTTTTTTTTTAATTGCATTTTAGGTTTTGGGGTACATGTGAAGAACATGTAAGATCGTTGGATATGTACACATGTGGCAGTGTGGTTTGCTGCCTTCCTCCCCATAACCTATATCTGGCATTTCTCCCCATGTTATCCCTCCCCAACTCCCCACCTCCTGCTGTCCCTCCCCTAGTTCCCCCTCACAGACCCCAGTGTGTGATGCTCCCCTCCCTGTGTCCACGTGTTCTCATTGTTCAACACCCGCCTATGAGTGAGAACATGTGGTGTTTGATTTTCTGTTCTTTTGTCCGTTTGCTGAGAATGATGGTTTCCAGGTTCATCCACGTCCCTACAAGGACATGAACTCATTGTTTTTTATGTCTGCATAGTATTGTGTCTCAGCCTCCCAAGTAGCTGGGATTACAGGTGTGCACCACCACGCCTGGCTAGTTTTTGTATTTTTAGTAGAGGTGGAGTTTTTAGTAGTATGGAGTTTTGCCACGTTGGCCAGGGTGGTCTCGAACTCCTGGCCTCAAGTATTTGCCCACCTCAGCCTCCCAAAGTGCTGGGATTACAGAAGTGAGCCACCATGTCTGGCCCAAGAAGTAATTTCATAAAGGATAAAGATGATATACTATGGAGAAGATTTATGTCTCTAAGAAACAAAACTGATACAAAAAATACTTCAAAGCATTTTTATAAAAGTTTTTAAATTCAAGGCCAGCATAGACTAAAATAAAACTGTTTTGTGTTTTTCCACAGTTAAATAAGGGGTAAAAATCATACAATTAGGTTCTATGACATGTCATTGAAGCGTATTATCATACCTGTTAGGTCTTGAGGATTGATTATATTCTCTTGTTGGACTTCTGGAATACTTGTTGGTGTATACTGCCATAAAAAATTAAAATGAAAGAGTGAAGTTGGCCAAATCTTAGATTTGAAAAGTTTTTCCTGTCAATATGATATACTGAAGTGATTAACTCAACAACATCTAACCATATATAGTTTTCAAGTGTTTGAAGCTTTATTTAGACTGTTCCAATAAACTTCTGACTCATTTAAATAAATATAAATACAAGGAATCCTAACTAAATTGTTAAACACATGCATTTTATGAAATGATTTTTGAGGTGACAAGATAGGGAGACTCAAACCACACAATTTTTTCTCTACTCCCATCACACCAGCCATTGTACTATTAGTAGGTGACACGTGAATGGAGCCAAACTGCTTTCCCTGCATCCAGTATGGTTCCCTCCAATCTGTTCTCCAAAAAGCTGCAAACATTGTTTTTCTAAAATGCAATCCTGACCGTAATTCTCTACTGCTTAAAATCTCTCAGCTCACTACAACCTTTGCCTCCTGCGCTCAAGCGATCCTCCCACCTCAACCTCTTGAGTAGCGGGGAGTACAGGTGCACGCCACCACACCTGGCTAATTTTTTTGTATTTTTGGGGCGATAAGATGAGGTTTTGCCACGTTGTCCAGGCTGGTCTCCAACTGCTGGGCTCAAGTGATCCACCCACCTGGGCCTCCCAAAGTGCTGGGATTACAGGTATAAGACACTATGCCTGGCTTCTACTGCTTAAAATCTTAAAATGTGGCTGGGCGCAATGGCTCACGCCTGTAATCCCAGCACTTTGGGAGGCCAAGGTGAGCGGATCATGAGGTCAAGAGATTGAGACCATCCTGGCCAACACAGTGAAATCCCATCTCTACTAAAAATATAAAAATTAGCTGGGCATGGGGGCGCACGTCTCTAGTCCCAGCTACTCGGGAGGCTGAGGCAGAAGAATCACTTGAACCAGGGAGGCAGAGGTTGCAGTGAGCTGAGACTGCACCACTGCACTCTAGTCTGGGTGACAGAGCGAGACTCCATCTCAAAAAAAAAAAAAAAAAAAAAAATCTTAAAACTTTCATTTTGCAACAATGTCAATAATTGATTAAAGCAAGAATCATCAATGGATATTAAAACTATAGGGTGACAGCTTGCTGGGTTGGTCTCATCTGACAAATTACTAATACAGAGTGAAAAAGATGCCATTACAATGAAGAAATCTGGCAGGTACCATTCTAGCCAAGTGATCAGTAAGCATCACCAATAATGGGACAAAATGACATTACGTATCTCCTGATGTGATGTAAATGGAAGAATATGTCATTACCTGTATAGTAATCTTGCCCTAAAATATTTTAAGTTGAATCTAGTAATGAGGAAGCAATTTAAAAAAAGAAATCCAGACTGTAGGCCAGCCTAGACTGGTCTAAACTTCTCGTTTCTTCTTTTGCGAACAAAAAGACAGAAAAAGCACTCTAGATTAAAAAAAAAATAAGGAGAAATAATAATCAAATGCAATGTGAGAGCTCCAATTGGATCCTGAATTTAAGAAAAAAAAGAAGCTGGCCAGGTACGGTGGCTCACACCTGTAATCCCAGCACTTTGAGAGGCTGAGGTGGGCAGATCATTTGAGGCCAGAAACTCACGACCAGGCTGGCCAATATGGTGAAACCCCATCTCTACTAAAAATACTATACAAAAAAATTAGTCAGGTGTGATGGTGCACACCTTTAATCCCAGCTACTTGGGGGGCTGAGGCATGAGAATCACTTGAACCTGAGAGGTGGAGGTTGCAGTGAGCCAAGATTGTGCCACTGCACTCTAGCCAGGGTGACAGAGTAAGACTCTGTCTCAAAAAGAAAAGAAAAAAGCTATAATGGACATGATTGGGAAAACTAGGGAAACTGGAATGGAAACTGTGTATTACATATTGTTGATACAATGTTAAACAGTGTAGTAATATTGAGTGTGACAACAGTACTGCCCTTTCTCTGTAAGATAACTTTCTTATCCTTATTAGATACAAGATGAGGTATTTATGGGCTCAACTTACTTTCAAATGATTCCATTTTATTTATTTATTTATTTTTGAGACAGAGTCTTGCTCTGTTGCCCAAGGCTGGAGTGTAATGGTGCAATCATGGCTCACTGCAACCTCCACCTCCCGGTTGCAAGCAATTCTCACACCTCAGCCTCCTGAGTAACTGGGATTACAGGTGCACGCCACCACACCTGGCTAATTTTTGTATTTTTGTAGAGATGGAGTTTCCCCTTGCTTGCCAGGCTGTTCTTGAACTCCTGACCTCAGGTGATCTGCCCACCTCAGCTTCCCAAAGTGCTGGGATTACAGGCGTGAGCCACCCCACCGAGCCAAGTATCTATCTATACAGATGCAGAGCAAGACAGAGTAAAAACACAAATGAGGCAAAATATTAACAATTAATGAATCAAAGTGAAGTGTATGGGAGAACTGTAAGATTTCTGTAACTTCTCTCTAAGTTTAAAATTATTTCAAAATAAAAAGTCAGGGTGGGGTGAAGAATCTTGTAACTTTAGATGTAACCAAACTCCTTAGCAAGTATAAAAATCCTTTTATGATCTGTCTGCAGGCTACCTTTCTAACTTCATCTTTAATCACTTTCTTCATTAATATTCCACTCATACAATTACACGCTGTTTCATACTGGTTTGTTTTTAGAGACAGGGTCCCACTCTGTCTCCCAGCCTGGAGTGTATGGCAACCACGGCTCACTGCAGCCTCTACCTCCCAGGCTGAAGTGATTCTCCCACGTCAGCCTGCTGAGTAGCTGGGGCTACAGGCACATGCCAGCATGCCTGGCTTTTTTTTTTTTTTTAAAGGCATTATAGGTGTGAGCCACTGACCCAGTCCATATCTGTTCTTTACACATGTTCCTTTCCCTTTAACTGGACAATGTATGCATGTTCTTCAAGTCCAAGGCTTCTCTCACTTGGGGAACTTTTTATTGAACTGTTCACATATTGGTTATATGACTGCATACATTTGTAAAAACCGGAAGAACTGTACACTAAAAAGGGTAAAGTTACTGGTTGCAGTGGCTCACGCCTGTAATCCCAGCACTTTGGGAGGCCAAGGCAGGTGGATCACTTGAAGCCAGGAGTTTAAGATCAGCCTGGCCATTAAGGTGAACCCTGTCTCTACTTAAAAAACAAAACCCAGCTGGCTATGGTGGCGCATGCCTGTAGTCCGAGCTACTTGGGAGGCTGAGGTAGGATAATCTGTTGAACCTGGGTGGCAGAGGTTGTAGTGAGCTGAGATCATACCACTGCACTCCAACCTGGGCAACAGAATGTTAATTAAAACAAATAAAAAATGAAAATAAAAGGGGTCAAGTTTATTGCATGTAAATTATGCCTTATTTTTTTTAATGGAGGAAAACACTTCGCTATCCCTTATTATATTATACATTCTTTTACCTCTGGCACAGGAAGTGTAAGTACACTGTCTCCTTTAGGGTCCTTTATCTGTGGCTCTTCAACAGAATTTTCACCATGACCCCTATCCAAACCAAGTGTGCAGGGCCCTGTCTCAGAGGAAGCAATTGGAGCAACTGACAACATGTGAACCTCTTGAGAGCTCTCTTCTTGATTTTCATTTCTGAAAGAGAGTTTAGTATGTCACTTGAAATCACGCAAATCATGGAAGTATTTTTAGAGCTAGGTGTGTAAAAGATCATGTAATTCAATGGTTTTCAAACTTTTAAAATATTTTTAATGCAACAAAACTTCTTTTTCAAAGTCTTACAGCCACAACTTAAGGGCTACAGCTGAAACAATATAAAGTGAATCTCAGAATCTCTTCCCTCTTTTACCTTTCAGTTAGGTTTACTTCTTGAGGAATACTGGTCCCTTTGATACCATGTACACAGGCCAATTTGCTCTGCTCCTTATTCTCTGCTGTTGTAACCGGTCCAAGGTTTTTGTCTTCCAATTCTGTTGCTTTGGAAGCATTTTTCTCTGTTTCTTAAACAAAAAGCACACTTACGATACAGACCAAAATAATACAGCTAAAATCCCTATATTAGAAACATATTTCCTCTTAAAAGGAAGATCCCTATATAGTGACTCTTCCAAACTTCTCTTAATCCACAAATCAGGCTTATACACATGGCAGAAAGTTCCGGCTAATAGATTTTTGAACAGTAAAACAGATGATTAATAAATCCTGCTCTGCAAATATTTCACTGCAGGCTGCCACAATTGTATCTTTACTTTATGGTACTAGCATCAATAATTAGAAACTCTCATACAAAAAAGGCTTAGAGGTGGGTACACGGAGGTTTGGCTAGTTCCACTTTAGACAAAGTCTTGGGGAAGAAGCTGCACTGCAAATAATAATATCACAAATGGGGAAAAAAAGTCTTCCATATAGAAGAGGTAACTTGAGCCTGCATGTTGAGAGAGGTTTTAGAAAAGGTAATCCTTCATGGTTCTCATGTATTTTACATCATGTTTAGTATAATACTAAATATACATGTTTAGTGCGATACCGTGAATAACACCATGGGACCCATCGGAAGTACCATTAATGATGCTGGAAGCACTCCCAAGAAGCAGAGAAAAGTTTTAACATTTTAAGAAAAAGCTGAATTGCTTGATATGTATTACAGATTGACACCTGCAGTTGTGGCTGCCCACCAATTCAGACAGATGTTTCATCTTGCAAACAGACAACATAAACTTTTGTTACTGATAAATACAATGCAGTACTGAAAATGTATTTTCTCTTCCTTATAATTTTCTTCCTTTTATATTTTTTTGAGACAGGATCTTGCTCTGTCACCCAGGCTGGAGTGTAGTGGCATGATCACAACTTACAACAGCCTTCATCTTGTAAGCTCAAACCTCCAAGTAGTTGGGACCACAGGTATGTGCCACCACATCTAGCTAACTTTTAAAAAGTATTTTGTAGAGATAAGGTCTCCCTATATTGCCCAAGCTGGTCTCAAAACTCCCGGGCTTATGTGATCTTCCTGCCTCTGCCTCCCAAATAGCTAGGATTTCAGGTGTGCATCACCACCATGCCCAGCCTGATTTTCTTTTTTGGAGATGGAGTCTCACTCTGTTGCCCAGGCCAGAGTACAGCGGCATGATCACAGTTCACTGCAACCTCAACCTCCTTGGGATCAGGTGATATTCCCACCTCACACTCCTGAGCAGCTAGGACTACAGGCATGTGCCACCATGCCTGGCTAATGTTTTACTTTTGTAGAAGAAGGGGTTCTGCCTTGTTGCTCAGCACAGGCTGGTTTCAATTCAGCTGCCTGCCTTGGCCTCCCAAAGTGCTGAGATTACAGGCGTGGCCCAGTGTGTCCAGCCCCAGCCTGATTTTCTTAACAACATTTTATTTTCTCATGGCTCAAGGACATCAGTTGAAAAAACAGAAAAAAGAAAATCAAAAAAAATTTTCTCTAATCTATTTCATCATTAGAATATAGCATATGATACATATAAAATACAAAATATGTGTTAACTATCATATCAATAAGGCTTCAGGTCAATGGTAAGCTATTAGTATGTACGTTTTTGGGGAGTCAAAAATTACATATAAATATATATATTTCTTAAATTCATAAGAGACAGGGTCTATGCTGCCCAGGCTGGTCTTGAACCCTTGGGCTCAAGCCATCCTCCCGCCTTGGCCTCCCGAAGTGCTGGAATTACAGGTGTGAGACATTGCACCCAGCCTATACACAAATTTCTTACTGAATGGGGAGGTCAGTCCCCTAGTTCAAGGGTCAACTATGAGAGAGAGAGAAAGAGAAAGAGAGAGAGAATAAAAAGACACAAAATTGATCAAACAAACATAGCAAAATGGTACTAATTAGTAAAACCACTTGGTAGATGTATGGATATTTATTTTACAGCTCATCTTACTTTTTAATTTGAAACTATTTTATAGTAAGTTAAAACAATTTAATAACCAAATATTTCTTTGAAATGTTAATGTAATTTCTTGTGTCAAAATGATTTTGCAATTTATAAGAGAATAAAATTTACCTCTTTGAAAACCATTCCAAGTTCATGGTTACGAAGAATCAATATTGTGAAAATGGCCACACTGCCCAAAGAAATTTATAGATTTAACACTATCCTCATCAAGCCACCTATGAGTTCTTTCTAGTTCTTCACAGAACTAGAAAAAAACCACCTTAAACTTCATACGGAACCAACAGAGAGCCCACATAGCCAAGAAAATTCTAAGCAAAAAGAACAAAGCTGGAGGCATCAAGCTACCTGACCTCAAACTATACTACAAGGCTACCGTAATCAAAACAGCTTGGTACTGGTACCAAAACAGAGACACAGACCAATGGAACAGAACAGAGGCCTCGGAGGCAACACCACACATCTACAACCATCTGACCTTTGACAAACCTCACAAAAACAAGCAATGGGGAAAGGATCCCCTGTTTAATAAATGGTGTTGGGAAAACTGGCTAGCCATGTGCAGAAAGCAGAAACTGGACCCTTTCCTGACATCTTACACTAAAATTAACTCCAGATGGATTAAAGACTTAAACATAAGACCTAACACCATAAAAACCCTAAAAGAAAACCTAGGCAAAACCATTCAAGACATAGGCATGGGCAAAGACTTCATGACTAAAACACCAAAAGCATTGGCAACAAAAGCCAAAATACACAAATGGGATCTAATTAAACTCCACAGCTTCTGGACAGCAAAGGAAACAATCATTAGAGCAAACCGGCACCCAACAGAATGGGGAAAAGTTTTTGCAATCTACCCATCTAACAAAGGGCTAATATCCAGAATCTATAAAGAATGAAAACAGACTTACAAGAAAAAAACAAACAAGCAAAAAAAATACAATTCGAAAGTGGGCAAATGATATGAACAGACACTTTACAAAAGACGACATATATGAGGCCTACAAACATATTATATAATTCTCATTATCACTGGTCATTAGAGAAATGCAAATCAAAACCACATTGAGATACCATTTCACGCCAGTTAAAACAGCGATCATTAAAAAGTCTGGAGACAACAGATGCTAGAGAGCATGTGGTGAAATAGGAACACTTTTACACTATTGGTGGGAGTGTAAGTTAGTTCAACCATTGTGGAAAACAGTGTGGTGATTTCTCAAGGGCCAGGTGGAGATAATTGTAATTGTACTTTAAGTTCTGGGGCACATGGCATTAAAAAAAAATCAGATCTCCTGAGAACTCACCATCATGAGAACAGCATGGGGAAAACCACCCCTTTGATTCAATTATCTCCACCTGGCCCTGCCCTTGACATGTGGAGATTAATTATAATCAGGGTGAGATTTTGGTGGAGTCACAGAGCCAAACCTTATAAGGTCGTCTCTTCAACAAATGTTGCTCAGTATACTGAATACCCACAAGAATGAAATTGGTCCCTTACCTTACACTGTATATAAGATAAACTGAAAAAGAATTAAAGGCATAAATACAAGAACCAAAAGCTATAAAACTTTTAAAAGAAAACAGAGTAAAATCTTCCTAACACAGGATTTAGCAATGATTTCTTAACTATGACACCAAAAAGCAACAAAAGAAAAATAGTACTTTAAATGTTACTTCAAAAGACAAACTGTACTTTGGCACAATTTAAAACTTTTGTTTATCAAAGGACACTATCAAGAGAGTGAAAAGTCAACCCACAGACTGGGAGAAAATATCAGCAAATCATAAGTCAGATGACGGTCTAGTATCAAGAATACATAATGAACTTTCACAATTCAAGAATAACAAAATACAAACAAAGCCCAATTGTGTGTGTGTGTGTGTGTGTGTGTGTGTATGTAGATATAGATAAAATATATGAACATATATAAGTATACATATAAATTATCCCGATTCAATATATTAATAATTATACAAGATATGTTTATATATAAATTGAATGTTGAGACTTCAATATATATTCTAAATACATATTTAAATTTGCCTATATATGAATTGAAAACAGGTGTTCAGAAACTTGTATACAGATGTTCATAGCAGTTATTCACAATAGCCAAAAGGCGGAAACATCCAAAATGTCCATCATGGATAAATGGATAAACAAAATGTGGTATATACATACAGTGGAATATTATTCAGTGATATGAAAGGAAGAAAGCACTGATACATGCTACAACATGGATGAATGTTGAAAACATTATGCTAAGTAAAACAAGTCACACACACAAGGCCATATCTTGTATTATTCCATTTATATGAAACATTCATAATAGGCACATTTATAGAGACAGAAAGGGCTGGTATGTGGAGGAGGAAATGTGGGGGTATACTTCATGGGTACGGGCTTCCATTAGCAGAGGTGAAAAAAGTTCCGGAACTAGATAGTGGTGATGGCTGTATAACATTATGAATATACTTATTGCCCTGTATTTTACATTTTAAAATGGTTAAAATAGTACATTTTATGTTGAATACATTTTATCACAATTTTTAAAATCTGGAGTTCTTTCTGGGGACATAGTAGAGGGTCCTAGGAAGTGCGAAGTTGTATCAGGTATTGGAGGGACAGGGAGCAAGCTGATTGGAGGAGGAGTTACATAAAGACACCAGAAACGAAATTTGGGACCACACTGGAAGAGGCCTGCACATTGTATGAATTTGCATATTACCCTAAAGACTATAATGAACCATTAAAATTTTTTAAGCAGCAGGGTAAATGGATCTGGCAGTTCTAAAGTTTCTGTAATACTCTTTTGAATGGAGTCCTGGTAGGGTATCTAAGCAACTATCAAAAACTCTTACTGAGAGTTTCATTAGCAAACATAATTAAATTATTCCCCACCCTCTTCCAGGAAGCCAGGGCTAAAATGTCCTTTTCAATATCTTTCTTAAACTGTAACCCAAAAGAAGTAGCCAGACTGGTGACCATCTCTAACAAGGTTTTAATACCTCTCAAAGAATATTTTTTGTAAAAAAGTATGAAGACTAATACCTCCACAAACAATTAGTGGATTAAAGGCCTCGGCCATGTTAAAAGGAAAAAAAAAAATTAGCAAAAATGTTTCCTCTGCTCCCAGGCATCCCTGAAACTTCCTCCCAGATGTGGGATGATCCTTTGTACGTAAGCACAAAAGCCAAGACTGTTAATATTACAGGGCAGAAAGTCAACTCTGCCGCCTGCAAGTCTGGCATGTAAGGCAAATAGATCTATCCTTAATGAAAACCACAAGCAGCTGGTACTTTAGGCACTCCAAGAATGCAGGCAGGAATTCTCTATGATCCAACCCTGGCCATAAGCGCGCATGAACAACTTATGCTGAAAGACTTGGTAAGATCCAATGTTAAGTCTCTACTGTTCTCATTAGTCTAAGTGGTACCCTATTTAAGTTAGATGAGTTTGTAAATCTCATACAGAGGCCTCTTTACCATAGTTCCCCATTTGTAAGGCTTTACTAGGCTTAAGTAATGTTATGGTTTCAGATTTAAATACCCAACTAAATAATTTGTTTTAAAATCCAGCCACATGTTAGCTGAGGTTTATTCAAGACTCTCCTTGAGTTGCTTAGAGTCATTCTATGCTTCTAGACTCAACTCCCTCTGCTCCCCCAGAGAGCTCCGACTTTTACTCACTTATCTCATTAACTGTGTACCTACTGATGTGCTGGGTGCTGGAACACAAAGATGAATAAGATATGGTTTCTGCTTTCAAGGTACTACCATAGTCCAACAGAAAAACAGACATTGGGCTATGGCAGGAACAACGTATCTTTCAAATGTATCTCTCCAGTACTGTTTTAGTGTCTGTGAAAATTTTGTGCAAAATTTAGAAGCTTTTCAAAATTAGAGTCACCTCCCCATTCTAGGCAGAACCTTACTTTGCATTGTTTAATCACAATAAGATAGAAATGTAGGTAAATTAGGGAGACTAGCCAAATGGGTTTTAATGTCTCTTTATGCCTGACAAAGAGACTGCACCAAGCAGTACTTCAATAACACTATCTTTGCCCCTGCTCTGAGAATGAGGGTATCATCCCTACTTGTTCAATTCAGAATTCCTAGGCTATGCACACATTCCACAGCCAGACCTTGTGGCCTTGACCAGGGTGACGGCATCAAAAGATGGGAAAGTGCTATATTCTCTTTTATTATCTCCTGAGCCTCAAACTGTTCTATCTAATCACATCTTTCCTTATATTTGAGTTGTGAAGGGGCAGGTCTCTAACATTTTCTAGAAACATTAAAGAGCGTGCAAACTCTGGACAAAGTTTTCTCTCAGACATTTTGTAAGATCAATATGTTCGCTCCCCTGTGCAATATGCAGAATGTATCTTACAGTGACTTAAAAACACTCAACTGTGGGTACAGTTAATCCTATTTGTTTCCCATGAAAAGATAAAAATAACCATTAGGCACCAAATAGCAGGGGTTTTGACTGATGACTTCACATAGCAAATATCAAGCATGGGGCTGGGCGCATAGTGTATATATGTATTTGTTGTGGGCATGGACACAAACAATAAATGACAAAGGTCATCTGGAAACATCAGAAGCACACTGCCTGGAAATAGTCAGGCCTGGTTTTGGTCCTCCTTTGCTATTAATGACCTCAAATGACTATGAGGAAATCCCATCACTTTTTGTGGTTTTGGCTTCCTCATCTGAAAATTAGAAACTGAGCTTAATTTCCAAGCTTCTTTCAAACTCTAAAAAAACTTATCATTTTGTATTCTTAATCCAAGTCTCCCACCCCATCCTCAGTCTTTCCTCTAAGATGCCCAGTCTTTTTAGTCTGACCACCAGAATATGAGCTCCATTAAGTCTTAATAATAAAAGTTCTAATTTCTAGTGTATAGTAGGCACTCAGTAAATTTAATTTCATCTTACTATAGAAAGACAGTAATTTTAGACCTAAATGTGGGCTTCCATGGAAAACTGGTAGATACTTTTCTCCCAGTTTAGCAGTTTCTAATTAAATTTCTAAATATGAACTGTTTTTCAGTGCCTATTAGGTCCATCCTATTTGCACGTAGGAATTCTACATAATCATTAATACATTTTTATCACTTGTCCCCTCACTTTGCAAACTAAAGTCAATCTGATATTTTTCATCTAAAGTCATTAAGGCAGATAGCTTTTTACCTGTCCGATATTTCCACCCTATGTGTCAAATATTCCATATCAATGGAATGGAAACACAAGGGGACAACTGTGAAATTCATATGCAGTCTTTGGATTAAGACAAAAACTATTGTGGGATACATATTCACCAGGAATGAGTTTTCATTTTGGCCTAAATATGTTATAGGATTATTATTCTAAGACTACTACTATAGTCTTGATACCGGAGCAAACTCATATGGGAACATTTCTCCTCTCCCTGCACTCCCACCTGGAAGTAAGGCAATTTGAGATCCTTCAAGTAGTTAGTAGAATCAGGTTACTGTACGTTTTGCAGACCCAACCTTCTCCAGGGCCAGTTCAAGGCCGTTTGGATGGAGGTAGTAGGATGCCTTCAGCATTGCATTCATTACCATGGAGGGCGTAGGAAGCCCCAGTATGGAATTCATTACCAATCAGGGAGCCACGGGCTTTGGGATAATAAAACTAACAATTAAATTTTATTTGATTTATCTGGATCTGTTCTGTACCTGCTAGTACCCAGAGCAGAAGAGAGGCGATTCCTTGGTACCCCAGAATGCCAACAGGTTTAGAAGGCCATTTCTACACTGGCTCAATTTTACTTTTTAGTACATATTTTTATAACTTTGTGGACAAAAGAACATAGAATCGGAGTGAACACTTGAATTCCTTAGCTCTAACTCTTCCTCTCTCTAAATATATGCAAAATCTATAGCTCAGAAGGCAGATCAGAGTCTGGAATACCAAACAAATCTATGCGTCTCCAATTTTCTCTCAAACAGCAAGAGGATCTATTAAGGGGAAAACTATAAGAAATATGAGAGGAAAAAAATAGGTAAACAGCCATAGAAACTAGCAAATAAATTCACCTTTAGCAAAAACAAAAATTCTAATATCTAGGACCCATAGCAAAGAAATGAAACTTATTGCTAGAAATGCAATGTGAAAGCTAGATGGCCATGTCAAAGGGCTCCAGACGAGATGTACAATTTGAGAGAGAAATTAAAGATTCTCTGATATCCAAATACATGACACAGTCAGAAGACACCAAGCTGCTGTTCAGCCCAAAGCACAACCTAGAATGGCTGTCTTTCCTCACATAACATAAGAGGCCACCAGGTGTCAGTGAAAGCTAGAAAATAAAAACAAGGCTTTGGGTGTTTTTGTTTTTTATTTTATTTGAAAATAGCTTGCCTAAATTTACATGAGGAGAGAACATTCTGGACATGTTTGAGATTTTAAAAAATAATAATGCATCTCAAATATAGGAAATCTCAAATACAGAAATTCACAAATGTCAAAAAAAATTTGTTAATAGATCGAGTGCAGTGGCTCACGCCTGTAATCCCAGCACTTTGGGAGGCTGAGGTGGGCAGATCACTAGGTCAGGAGATCAAGATCATCCTGGCCAACATGGTGAAATCCTGTCTCTACTAAAAATACAAAAAAAATTAACTGGGTGTGGTGGCAAACACCTGTAGTCCCAGCTACCCGGGAGGCTGAGGCAGGAGAATTGCTTGAACCCAGGAGGTAGAGATTGCAGTGAGCCGAGATCACGCCACTGCACTACAGCCTGGGCGACAGTGCAACACTGTCTCAAAAAAAAAAAAAAAAAAAAAAAAAAGTTTGTTAATAAACATCATTATGTACTCCCAATTTTTTTTTTTTTTTTTTACATATCAGAGAATGTCCATCTTACTTAACCAATGCCACATTTGGGAAGAAGAAACAAAGTTTTCAGTTGGTTAGAGATGCAGCAGATATTCAAATTATTTTAATAAACTTAACTGTCAGATGCATTCCCACCCAGGATGAGCGCAAGTATCATGTGAAAGAGGCAGCTGTTTGAGGATCCCAGCTATTGATTAAACTCCAAGGAATTTTAGCTGGCTTTTCCACACCACACAGCCCTCTGCCAAACTAATGACCTTGCTGCAGATTCTTTTTTTTTTATTTTTTTATTTTTTATTTATTTATTTATTTATTTATTTTTATTTGAAAGAAAGGAAAAGAGAGGAAAGAAAGTGAGAGTGAAAGAAAGAAAAAAAAGTGTACGAGAGAAAGAAAGAGGAAGAAAAAGAGGGAGAGAGAACAGGATTCTTGTT